>VBVR01000372.1:0-53560 GCA_011638315.1 Tetramorium parvispinum | reverse complement strand
ACTCATATCCGACCTCGTAAAATTTTGCAAGCTCGCGAATTCCTGTGACTTTTTTTCGTTAAAAATATTGCTCTTTTTATTTTCGCGCACACAGTAATAGAAATATAATTTCCATAAAAATTTAAATAAAATTACTTACATATTGGATCAGAGAGCGATAATGTTTCTTTACAATGCTATCAAAGATAATTAATTTAAAGGACGATGCAATTAATTAATTGTCATATAATAAAATTATGTCTATTTCTAATTTAAATATCTATTCAATTACGTGATTTCCAGATTCGAGGAATATTGCTGTTCAGATTGTCGACTTTGCTTTATTTTGATGTAAAAATTTAATCTCAACGAGTAAAGCGTAGTTTACTTTGGCTAGGTGCAATCTTGGTCGATACAGAACTCCTTAATAATACTAATGGACACGCGAATCCACCCGTGTCGGGAAGAGATATAGAAAAATAACATGAAAAAAGTGGAAAAGTCGGCAAAGTCAATGTTAGCGCAATGTTATTAAAAGAATCATATCATTGAGAAGCTGTTTTTTGCTTCCGCTGAAATATCCAGCGGCAGGTATGTAAAGATAAATGCAGTTACTAATCTTGCCGTTCGCCATCGTATATCCGCCTTTCACGATTGTACTCAATCGCACGAATTATTAATCTGATCCAGCTCGCTTACTCGAGCGTTCAAATCTTTGAGTTAATCTATTTGAATTCAAATTTTATCTAACGATTAAAAATTATTAAATCGTAAGAGATGTTCGATAAGAGACTCTCGAAAATTCTCAACGTGATTTCTAATGCCAATTTCGGTGGTTCGTAAAAATATTCTCTCTTCTGCGAGAATCGAAATTTAGATTCTTGTTAAACTCTGTAATTGTTTTCAGCGATATCTCTTTACTTGATTTTTACCAATCGCTCGTTTTATATATGGAGCACAATTAGAACGAGATATATCGAGATAATATTTTTTTTTTCAGAGAATAACTCACGCGATCGGCGATATTACGCCGCTTCGACGATAACCGACTGCGATAAAAAACCGACGGAATCGTCTCGTTATAGAACGGCGTGATAAAGGGCCCGGTTGTCCCTTGAACCGGCAAGCCGCTGCTCTACGTCCCTTCGCTACGATTTAACGAGCCGAGCGTTAAGATTGGCTTCGTTGGACGCCGGGCGCTTTGCAGCCGCTTGCATTTCTCGATGCGGCGCGACTGTGCGCGAACCGTCGGACGCATCGAAAGAAAAAGTGCACACCGTAGCGCTATCCGACGACTCGCGTCCATGCGTGCCTTTTCCCCTGCCCCCTGATCCTTCCGTAAAAAAGTGGAAAATACAGTCGGAAGATAGAAGAGCCGTTATGCCTAGCGATGGCCGGCGGCGGCTCCGGCGTAACAATGGACAAACAGGATGCCGGTTATCTATGCGGCCGTGATAAAAATGTCCGCGAGTCATCGTGTCTCTATGCTCTACGTCCGAAAACGCCCGATAATGGCAATTAATATTTATGAAAAACTGATAGTATTACACATAGGAAGGTAATATTAGAGAAAAAAGTGCCCCACGTGTTATCAATAACGGGAAAATGCAAAAATATAATGGTGAAATTTCATAAAGACATAATTACAGTTAATGAGCTGCGTAGATATGTGCAATGAATGTAAAATATATCTTGATATACAAGTAGCCTGTAGCGAGGTGATATCAAATTCTTTTCATCGCGACATTAATGTCACCGTATATTAGAATTTAATATTCGATATCAATATTAATGTCATCGTTCATCAAAATTCAATATCGGTATCACACACAAATAATTTATGTGCATCCAAAATAGTAACATTAAATCGTATGCGTTTTCGTGATGTGTCGACAATGGAAAAATATATTTTGCAATTCTTATACACGTAAAAACGTTATTTTTTTTTTAAGAGATTTTGTTTCGCAGAGAATTGACTTTTTTTTATTACCGCTGCGCCTCTGCTCCCTAATGAAAACTGAGTAACGAGTAATAACGAAGAAAAATGTTTTCAGTTAATGCTGTTGATGTTAGCATTAGAAGGGTGGATTTATGACGGTTGCTTAATTAGCAGTGACCCAGTAATTGAGCAGCTTGCTCGGGGCTAGTCGAAAGTTTTGCGATTCGTAATACCGTTATAAAGCCCATAGCCTCGGGGTATCCGCTGGAAATTAAACCCGCGTCTCCAACGCCCGCAATGTAGTAACGTGGGTGTACCCCGTGGGTTGCGCACATTCACGTAAATCGGGGCCTTCCTCCGCTCCGTTGGAATACAGGGCACCTTACCTTCGCGTCTCTCTGCCGCGCGCAGGCACAACAAAGGTGCCATTACTGCGGTAATTGAAGCCGTTAATTATTTTATAAACTACGTCAAACTGATTAGCGGCGACCCCCCTGGCTGCTTCCCTCGCGGTTATTCTCTTCAGGATCAACGGCATAAACTATAGATTCGCGCAAGCGCGAACTGTAAGCTAATTGTGGTCGGAATTATGCCGACTTCGCTGGCACGCTAAGATAGAACCGCGTTTTAGTTTGTCGGACGTTCTAATTTCAACACCGAAAATCCTGCGGAGCGGCCGGTACGTCGCTCCCGACGAAGTCGTCCACAGAAACGCTATTCTCGATCGTGAACGCTCCGAGGGGAGATTCTTTTTCCGCGCCAATTAAAATTTAGATCTGATTTCAACCGACGGCACTACGTGCCGCATTGTTTCCATGAAAGGTCAATAGGCGCGAAATCTAAGTAATGACGCAAACGGTCTCTCGCAATTTCCCGCAGCTCTCTTCGCGACCGCCTTCGGCAATTGGACGATATTGGATCCGTGCAGAGTGGAGAATTGACTCGTTTCGCGGAAGTGGGTATTTCGCTTGTACGACGGACTCGCGCTCCGCGCGTAGATGCACCAATTCGCTCGTGATTGCATCGAACGTCAAGCGGCAAAACCGTCTTCCCCGTACTATCTCTTCCAGTTCGCCGATCCGACGGTGATCTCGACTCTCCCGCGCGAATACATTTTCGTACTCACGAAATGTCATTTGACACATCGCGTGTTCCGTAGAATAGAAAACTAAACTCACTTTCTCACGTCTCTGTAGAGAGTTAATTTTGTATCGCGTTGTTAGATTCTGAATTGATACCGAAGAATGTGTCCTACTTCGTGCATTTGAAATGTTGTCCCACGTCTCGATCTCGTAACACCCATGTGATTTCGAGCGACTGTTTTTTTCTTCTCGAATTATCTTAATTTTCAAATCGTGAAAATCACCGTTCAATTTATGACTGCGAGCAATATCGATTTAAAATTAACGATACGGTCTTTATATTTCGAGAAGATTCGCGGAAAAAATGAATCACTTCGAGTCATCATCCACGACTCCCTTTCGCCTCCGCGACGCAATAGCTTACCGTTCCCCTCGCTGCAGCTTGCAATGAACTTCCGTTTGTCAGGCACGTCCCATCACGTATCCATGCATCCCAATCATAGGTCTGTGGCCCGTTGGTTTAAATATAGCCAACGTCTCTGTAGCGTCGCTTTACGAAAGATCGGACTTGGGATACGACAGGAAGCAGAGAAGTCCTTACGACACGCTCGCGGCTTTAATAATCGCAAGACACTTTTCGAATAATAAAGAAAGCTTATTTTTATTGTAAATCGCGATACTTATATAAAATTTTGTAGGCTACAAGTTATGTGCAGTTTATTAATATGACACTTTGACTAAAAAAGGCGAAATTTGTATATAATTATAAACATAATTATAATTAACTATGAATTAATAAAAATCATAGTTATTATTACATTTTAATAAAAATTGAGAAAGAAAGATTTATCCATTTTTGCCGTATTTTAGATTTCTTTCATTAAATAATGTTTGTGCTGAATAATGTGGCGTGTATATTAATACATGGAAAACAGTACAGCTGTTGGTCATACTGCATAAAAATAGAAGAGATTACTTATATATACTCTGTTCCGAATATACGAAGAACATATTGGACATATCCCTTAAAAACCAAGTGCCGGAACCAAAAGCGGAAGCGAAAGTATTGGCAGACTGATCTCGAATTAGGTTCACCGACAGCTGTGTGTCACGTGTCGTTTGTCACACAAAAGTGAAAAAAAGAATTCAACCTACAAGCTACGAAAATACAAGCGAATGAATAACCAAAATATCAAGAAGTTGACTTTCCATTAGAGAGCAATGCTTTTTAATGCAGCCTGGACTATTATTTTTCTATCCTATACTTTTGCGCCTATCCTTTTTCTTTTTATTGTAAATGTGTCGTTCTTTCTAAATGTTGCGAAAATATTTCAAAAGTCTACTTTCGTCTTTTTATCAAGCAAGCACCACGTTCTACGGTGTAAATAAGCGAGAATTATATCGCAAAATCCAATGGACGATGCAATCACGCGGGATTACGGTTTCGTGTAAGCTCGGCAAGAATTACGAGTCTTACATGTCGATTGAGGAGAGAACTCTCGGGGGGAGAACGAGAAAAAGAGAGATCAAAGTCGCCGATTATAAATAGATCGCGGAGCGGAGAGAGACCGGCGGGAGTGTCGCTTCTATTCTAGGCCGACCATAGGTTGGTCACCTCGCCGCCACCCACCGGCCCTGACCGTCAAAGAAACTGCATCCGTCGTCGCGCGCCGCGCTTTTGCAAGCGAGACGAGAGAGGCAAAAAATTGCGTTTTTACGAGAGGATATAAAAAGAACGGGGAGGAATGCTATACTTGTTTACGGCTCTCATAACTCGGGCATACGCAATAATGAAGATAAGACAGCGCACGAAGGACATCCGTTCTGGGTCATCCAAGATAAATTGTCCCGGCTGGATTAAATGTGACGATTTGTCATGTAACAATATTGGACTTTAGCAAGAAGATAAAATAATAAGAGTCACAAAAGCGATCGTGATTGAACGAGTAAAACGAATAAAGTCACAATCGTATAAAAATTAAAATGCGAAACGAGCTTACGATGTGATGCGAATATCTGCGTCATCAAAATAGCTTCGTTAAAATTGGATATTAAAATTGAGCGTATTGCGGTATTCGCGATACGCAATTGATAATTCCGCAATGAAAAAAAATCGCCAATATAGATGAAAGTTGCAGGTATACTATTCTATTCTAATACGGATTCTATCTCTATACCATTCTATTCTAATGTCCTGAAATAAAGCGACGACGCGACGTGGAGAAAGGGTGACGCGGCGCAGAGTCGCGAGCGCGGATAAATCTTGGCACGGACTCGCGTAAATGTCCGCGCGACGTTGCGGCGTCTGGACGCTCAATGGCGGATTTCGCGCTTGAATCATCCCCGGCCAGAGAAAACGTCCGCCTCGGCGATGATGCACCATTCGGGCGTCGCGGAACGCATCTCGCGAGAGAGAGAGCAACGACTGTGCGTATGTAAATAAGCGTGCGCCAACACTCGCTCTGGTCGATATATAATAATAATAATAATGAACCGAAGGCGTAAGGCGCGTTAAATAAGAAGGAAAAAATAAATAAATTAACCTTTACGCGTTGAATTTCTGTGCCAACTCCTCATTTCATATCGCGGCCTCTTAATTTAAAATTCATATTTCTCTTTATCGCCGTTTCAGCTCTCTTAATTGCTTTTTTTATCGTCAGATTTCATCTTGCTCATAATGCATCCCAGAATTACAATTATTTCTCATTTACAAATTCTACGTGATTTATTAATTAATCAGCGGTCATCTTTCTTTTTTCAAAGAAAAGTTATAGAAATCTTTATTAAGAATACAGCTTGATTTACCTTCTCGTAAAGTTTCACATGACGGAAAAGACGCATTTGACTTTGATGGCCGGAAATTACATTTATATTCGCCTCAACTTTTTCCAAATATTCCCTGGTTATCATAAGGAGGGGAACTCCTCAAAGAAAGTTTGTTTCCTTTTAACATTGCAGTATACGCCGTCTCACGTTGCTCAACCTTTGAGACCTGCCATAAGTTTCGCCAAGATACACCCTTAATTAGCTTTCTAGGAACTTCGCAGCATCATGTAGCAGACGCACTCGAACGGCGTAGCGTAATTTCTATGTCTCGAATAAACGACATGTACGAAAGTTATTAATACGTGAAAGGAGATACTTCAGAAATAATGCTTGTTAGTTTTGAGAAAGTTGATAAGAACTATTTTCCCAGGCTATAGAATGGCTGAGAAATTTATTAGTATGTCGCAGAATTTAAACGCGACACGTGTTGGAGATATCGTTCTCGAGATTTTATAATCGATTATCCCACTGGTAACTCAGAATTACCGGATCGTAGACAAGAATTGTTTCCGTAATAAATGATTCCGGCCTCGGTTAGATTCCTGCAGCTTTCGCGCCGGTCTTTAGGACAGAGCACGAATTTATTATCCAGAATAGCTAGAAACGACTCCCCGCGACGGACCCCCGACGAATCGTCCGTGAAAAAGGCCGTGGTGGTTTCTCGAAAGTCGGCTCGCACAGAGTGCGAATCTTGAAAGCCGCGTGAATAAAACCACGGCGATTATAGCCGGTGAAGCTACTGCTGAGTCATCGGAAGCGGCAAGAAGGATCAACAAAGTGGCGTTTAACGAAAACGCGCGGGTGGCCGTCCATTTGCCGCGGAATCCGACGATCCTTCGACTGTGAGGTGAGGTGAGGTCGATCGTAACTCTGATGATGAGGAAGCGATTGACCACAAAGACCTCCCGTGTCACTAGCTATTGTAGACTACTGCATATATTCTAGTTTCTTTGACCGCTAAAGTAGAATAAAGATTTTGTGGCTTAAATCTTATAAGTAGAATGTCGTCTTACGAGCAGTACGGTCTTGACGCTGCGATGACAGTAATTCAAGCAAAAATATTTTTATCGGGATATTTAGAAGTGTCAAAGAATAAAAAAATAAAAATTTATATTTCATATCCAAAAAATTCTGCTATATCTTTATAGCACAAATTGTACTTTGTTCTGGTCGTAAATCATTACATCATGTTACACTCTTGGAGAGCGAAGTTGAAGTACATGATATATTGCGAGATAGATTGTCGGCGTCTCGAAATACCCGCGTCTTTTTATTACTACGGTCCGCAGTGTTTCAGGGCGGGAACGTAAAATCGAGTGTTACGTAAGCGATGCATCGACTTTATATGCTTCATCGTCGTTGAGCTGAGTGCATGGGTGGTGGACGTTTTTACTGCCACCGTAAAGGGCGAGGCCCCCCAAGGGTTCTACGAGCGGCTGAAGGGTCCGGAAAAGCGCGGTGTACCATCGCGTAAATGATCGGAAGGGACTTTCAAGCACTCGATTTTCTGATCGTTTCCCGAGATTCACGCCGAAAAAATGGCACACCGTAAAAACTCATGGAGAAACATTAAATAAATCTGGAGTCAATATTTTTTTCACGCTCTCACAAAAAATATTTTTCATGCTCTAAAGCCTGCAATTCGTCGCGTCACCTGCATTTATGAAAATTAATAAATATCAGTCTCGAAAAAGGGCGTGAAAGATTTAAATTGCACTATAGAGGAATATAATAGTATAGCAGCAATGTATGCGTGTGTGTATTCTCACCGAAGCTTAAATTACGCTTGAAAGCGCAAAACAAAAATCCATTAACGTCGGAATGAAGTTACTGTAAAATGTATATCTCGCGTCCGCAAAATGCAAACCACGTTTTGCAGCAATAATATCGAGAATAAGAGTAATAATGTCGGAAAATACTTTTTTATACGATGCGTAGTATCCGTGATCATCTTTCCTGAATAAAATGCATTGAATATTCAAAGAGGTGTCCTCGCTGCAACGTGACCGAGCTATCGATAAGGTTTATTATTACTGCGATATTAAAACCCCATTCAATAACTCGTTGTCTCTTTTTGCATCGTATTTCGGGATCTCTTTCCCTCGTTCTTAAAACAAAACTTTAAGAGAAATTCAAACACGTATGAATAATATCGATGGAATAAAATTAAAATATAAGCTTTTGTTTACACCCTGCATGTAAATTTTAATTGGCGATTTTCCAATTTCTGGAAAAACGAACGACAAATGAATGAATGAGTATTTTTTAGTGGCTTTGAGAATTTATTTCTTTGGAAATATATTATATATTCTAAAAGGAAAAGATTGGGAGACACTGCTCGGCACGATCCAGACGAGCCACTCTATTCATTTTCATTCTGATCGCACGCGCAGCACGGAGGCGACAAAAGCACACCTCGAAGAGGAAACAGCGACGGACTGTCTGGACAAGCGGAAGTGACCGCTGGCTAATGCGATACGGTCCTCTATCTGTTTAAACCGAGACCGTACAATACAATCGCTTCCATCTCTATTAATCTTAACTTACTTTCGCTATAGTAAGATCGCAGCAAAAAAGTTAAAGATAAATATATGTGTGAACAAATTCAAAACTTTCATGTAGAAATGTAATTTTTTATAATCTTTGTAAAAGACAGTATTCATAAAATAAAAAAATTATTACGAGAAACTGTGAGAGACAAGGGTGTAAAATTTATTCCAATCTTGAAAGCCGAAGTATATTTTAATTGTGAGGAAGAATCCGCGGGTCTATAAGCAACGTGAAAAAATAAATACCATTTGAGTGTTTAACTTTGAATGTACACCACTCGGATGCTAATTTAGTGCTCCGTTATTTCAACTAAGCTTTTCCCCATCACTTACCTCGCGTGGAACCACGCGGCGCATTTCCCGCGAGGGACATACTAATATTGTCGCATGCCTAGTCGATGCTTATATGCGACCGTCATAAAACCCGATATACCTCCTCTCACATGTTGCTCGCTCACTCCACACGACAAGAGACTCCGGTATTCATCGTCTCGTTTTCGAGCACTACTAGACGAGAAGCTGGCTCACACGCCCACGGCCCTTTGATATTTTTACGCGGTTAGGCGTGGCCCTCCGTCCGAGCCCCTCGCCACCCTCATCGTGACCCTCTTATGTGAGTCCACACGACGGGGGGAACGAGCGAGTGGAAATGCCGTTTGTTATAACTTATTGTGCCGATGCGCGTGGCTCGTCCCTCCGTGTTTACGTTGGCCGTCTCGCCCACGCGCTGCCCTCTTCGCATTTTTCACCGTACATTTCGCCCCGTGTTGTTGTAAGGGTTGTTGGCCCGGACAGAGCTCCGCTTCCTTCCCCTTTCCATTCCGCTCGAATTTCGATGTCCAGTTTTATTTTCAGCGCCGATGGTTTAAATGGTTCTAACATCTTGTTTATTTTCTTAAGAGCGCATTGCCATCGATTCTCGACAAGAAAACTTTTAGAACTCAACGAGTTGCTTTAGCTAAATAGGCAAATTTAATTATTCCATATTAAAAATAAACGGAAAATCTTTCTTAATGTTTCAATATGGATATTTAAAACAGAAACTGATTTTAACTATAATTTTTTTGATCGTGAATTTTTAATTTCATTTTTTAATTTAAAGCACATAAAATATGCTAAAAAGATAAAAATTTCAAAATTTTTCCTTAATTGGTGTAAATTTAAACAAAAATTATCAGTTTAGATTTTTATGTTTAAACTATTCCAAAATGAATCAAGCGGGACATGAAATCGTCTCGACATCTGATTATATTGATCGTCTTTTTCCAAGAGCCGCGTGAAACGGCCATGTTTCTCCTAAATTTCCAATTAATCTCGGGCCACGGGGGACACACGTCGACGATAAACTTGCATTATCTACCCCCGACAGAGACGCGAATTTATTCCGCCCGACGCGGTCACTTTAACGTCGCAGCCGCACGCAGCCACCGAGGGAACGTTACAGACTAATCGCACTATCCTGCGTGCACAGAGAAGTTGCGTGCCTCCGGAATTTATGCACGGGCACGCACCAATGTCGCCGCCGTGCATATTGTCCCAACAAATTTCCAGAAACATGTCGTCCCTTATGTTTATTATGAAAACGCTTCTTTCCCGCAAAACTAACAGTCGTGCTGTTTCAAAGGTGAGAAAGTATGCACACGTGCAGGAAAATTCTAAAGGCTATTACGTTATCAATTTATATTTCAAATATCAATTCGTTTGCGTTGCAATAATTGTACTTTTGAATCGAAATTGCTTCTCAAAGGGTAAAATAATTGAAGTAATACGCGATAGTAACAAAAAGCACAAGAGTCAAACGCGTGTCTATGTTCTCACCGTCTAACAATACCGGATTATTTTCAGGAAACGTCGAATAATTATTCGCTCTTGAATTGTAAAGACTCCGGCGAGTCGTCTGTAAACGGACACCGTTCTCGCTTCGAGGTCTCTTTGCTCGAACCTAACAGAATGACTCGTGACATGGCTTGAGGGCACTCCAGACCTTCGTTATGCGCCTCTAAACCCGCCTAATCCGAATATAACATATTGTATTTTATGGCATAATCTAGCGGACAATGCGCCCTTCGGTCCGCCGCCATTGTGAGGAACGATTCTAAGCCCGCGGAGGAAACTTTGAGGTGGAAGTGAAATAAAATGAGCGTCGCTCGTCTTGGAGGCTGGCTTCGCATTAATAGCGTCATCGGTTCTCCTTACAATTCCTTCGCGCTCGAACGCGCCGCAACAAGATGCGAATCGGCCGAGCCGAACGTTAAAATCGCGAGAGCAAGGGTGCGCCGAGATAACATAATCGTGCACGCTCAATTATAATAAACCGAAGTATTCGCGCGCGACCACTTCTTCCTTTTACCTTACGACACGCAGACTCGTATATCGAATGTCAATTTGACGTTTGAATGATGTAGAAAGTTCCCCGCGGCTCTTTTCCCGTAATAAATTTCAAATACATTTCACTTTGATAAAAACGCCAAAGCACCAGTAGCCTTTGAATTGCAGGATACGAAAAGTTTTGCGAAACTTAATTTTTCCTCGGATGGGAAAAGAAAATAATAAAATCTTCTGATAGACTTAATGGTTGCGTAAACAAGAACGTCCAATAAAGTTCTTGCTGAAAGAATCTGGTTCGATCAAACGATTCTGCGAAGGTATCTTTTATATACAGTGACTGATTAAAGTATTGATGAGTGTTAAATGAATTAAAATTAGATCTTCACGCCGAAAGTTCCCGAGGTCAATAGGCAAAAACTGTGTCAACCGTTGTCAACGCTGTTCCGAGACAGCTGCGAGACTTCGGATAGACTGCCTAAGCTCGACCGATGGGGCCTAAAGCGAAGACAACCGATCGCGAATTAAACGCAAGCCACGAAGGCAATTTGCCGCGGCAGCTGCTCGACATCTGCCGAGTACATTCCGCTCGTAACCTTCGCGATCTAAGCGCGCAAATAGTTCTAGTTGGACGAAGCCGAGCGCGAGCTGGGCGAAGGATTGCGTGAGGATTCGCGCTCCACGGCGGTGGTCTTACGCGGCTATAAATAGACGGAGATAAGGAAACAATCAAGATGAGCTGGTTAGGATTAACGATTAAATCTCTACCGGCGAAAATATCATTTCAATAAAGTCGCTCGTTGCTATTAGAGATTTTTAATTAAATTCTAATTAAACCGTGCGGATCATTCGTCGATTACAGTGCATTTAATTTATAAAACCACTCGCGTATACTGAGGACGCATAGTATAGAACAGAGAGAGATCCAACGTATGGTAATCTGTGGATCTGTACATTCTCTTCCAGCTTACGGAGCTTGTGAATCTAGTAATCTATTGATCTACGAACAAGTCCATAATAATTTATGGATCAACAAGTTTTTAGCTCGAGCGATCTATAAATTTATATATCTGTAGATAGTTATCTATAAATCAGTGCATCTTCGCTGCGTATGTGTATAAATCTATAAACAAGCCGACCTAATAATCCACGAATATGTCATCTACTAACGTATAACCTTCTATTATATGCAAATGTGATAGGCAAAATCAATTTGATAGACCAGCAATCAGGCAATCAATATTAAAGAGCCTTAATATTCTTGGCTGCAATTCTTCAATTTACTAACCAAAAATAATGCAGGACTTATTTCTGATAAAGTTGTAGTCAATTTTTCAGGATTATTTTCAGGACGGACAATTTTCCTTTTCGAAATTGAAGATTGATTATGTTAGTGAACATAATGATAGTTGATCGTAAAATCGACCGCGCCTACAGGTACGATAATGTAGTCGAAAGCACGAAAAGATCAATCGACATTATATAAGATATCATCAACGCAAGCGATGAATATTCCGATGAGGGGGGGACCTTTTTTAATTAGCAGTAAGCGCGGATATCTTTGCGCGTATCTACGTATCGCGTCTGTAACATCAGACGAGCTCGATGTCAGTCGGCAATAATTACTTTTTTTAATTTTTCTTTTAATTGAAGAATATAAATGAGAAATGAGTTTCAGAGTTTTCGCTATCTTGCACCATCTACATTAAACACGTACATGATCTTGTTCTTGTTTCTGTGTTCTTATTTTTCTTCATTATTTTTAAATTAAATTATATCTTGTTGCCACTTCTCCTCAAATGTTTATTGCTCGCATAAACATGTATATAGATGTGCGTATAAATACACGTATTAAGCTTGGGTCCGTGAATTCACTAAGCCCGACAATCAGTCATCTCTGCGGGAAGGCAATAATTATGCCGTAAAGACAGCGCCGAGGGACCCCCGGTTTCGTGTCAATGAAACCGTCTCGTCGCCGAAAATAAAAATGCCTGCCGGCGATATATAGGGCGAGGACGATAAAAATAAATGCAGCCGGAGGGTACCCGGGTCCTTCGCGACGATAACAGATTGAGCAGTAAAGACAACCTCTAACGACTACGAAAAATAGATTTCATAAAACAGGGTGAGAGGACGATGTAATTCCGCAATATTTCAAATATATCGGTATCAAGAAATATCAATATTTTCAAAAATTTTAACAATTTACGAAACGGATAAAACTATGTCAATATTTTTAATTTAATATCCCGAAACACTTGCGACCAAAGTAAATATGTTTTGGTTTATCCTGTACATACATTCTTCCAGGCCCGCAATCTTTCCGGGTCGCGTTCGGTCGGGGCACCGAGGATACCGATAGCTTATCGATCGTTCGATCTGCCCGAATCGATTAGTCAGGCTTGCGACAGCGGGAAGTAAGAGAGCGTGGGAAGCGAAAGCGAGCGGGATTGAAAACGCAAGCTGGCGTGCGGGAGCTTCGTGACTCGGTGCGAAAAGCTCGGCTCGCGGCAGTTTCGCGTGAGCATGAGCGGCCAGATCGGTTGACCATGACCTCGCAAACCTTTCTATCTCCCGTCCGCCACTCCCTGCCTTTCCGCTCTACCTTTCTACTCTTTGGTTTTTATCCACCTCCGATAATAAATGCATAATTTTAACTTCCGTTCAAATTTTCAAAATCTCGAAAATTCCCGAAAACAATTGGTTTCTTTTTTTAATTTTTTTCCGATAGTCAAACTACAAAATTTCGTACAATTTTCTAATATTCTATGTGTCACAAACATGTCGGATAAAGTATTACACAAGTGCCTACTCTGTCACTCAATTACATAAATATACTTTCAGAAACAGATGCGCGGATCTAGTGGATCTGAACAATAGATGAACTGCGATATGTTAAATATCAAAGTGCCTTCGCTTGTATGGCGCCCACGGGACGCAAATCGCTCTCTGGCACCCCGCGGAAAAACGCATCACGCGGAATGACGAGCGATTCGCGAGTCCGTCAAGTGCCTCGCACCACTCGTTTCGATTAATCCGGCTTGAGTGCGGTACGTCGTCGGTATTTCCGTGCGAAAAAGCACCCCTTTGTCGAGTACGATCACAGCGGCGGATTGAATGGCGAGTAGAAGAAGATCCTGTAATCCTCTCATTGTCTCTTCGTCGTCTTCTTCGTCTTTATCTCCTCAATGGAGTCGTCCCTAAATTGAGCGATTATTCTGTCGAAGATGTTTGAGTCATGGAGTGTGGGTTTTGAATTCATTCCACATTTGCAAATGACACCAAATTAATTTCGCCACGATAACATTTACTGTTACGTAAAATTAACCGCTGTAGAACGCAACAAAAAGTTTCAAGCGTGTTTCGAATGACTCAGTCATTTAATCGAAATGAGATATTTATAGCGATTTAATTTAAACAGAGACGCGGTTTTTGTCGATCGAGACAGATGTTTATTACGCGCCGGCCCTGGACTCGCGTCGGCGATGCCAGAGGGACACGAGAGGGATCCGGGCGAGAGGAATCACACAAAAGAGCAGAGGGCTAAAGAGAGATAAGTACTGCCCGTCCGTCGGCGCACCCATTAGTGACACATGTGGCTTTTCTGAACAACGGTTCGGGGGCCCTCCGTAATGTTCCCGGGATAAGAAGAGACGAGTCGAGAAGGATTAACGCTCCCAAAAACGCGTAGAGTGATCATGCGGAACGACGCAACACTCTCGCGATCCGTCGACGTATACATATTCTGTACTAATTAAACTAAAAAAGAGACCTAGAATGACCGTCTAAAGGTTCCTATTATTAATCGATTTTGATCACGTAACGGTCTAATTTAATTATTAATTACTAATTATTGTTGATTAAATTCATTAACTTTTAATGTGATTATAAGTTTAACATGTATAATAATTAACGTATCTTTTAAACGTGTATTTAATAAATTTTATGTACAAATGTAAATTAATTATATCACATTTAATATAAACTCGGAGGAAAATAAAAGACATATGGTTTCTAGTAGAACCGTTATCTCCGAAGGAGCCTCGCGCCTCTTTTGCCGACGAACGCAGAAACGCAGAACGGCGAGCGGCGGCTAATGTATTCCGATGATACGTGCATTTTCGTAGCTCGCGTTTTCATTTACGTTGGCGCGACGTCTCGCGTTACGCTCTTATTCCGCGTCGGGGTTACAATGAGGAAGATGATACCCCCGACGAGCGGGGTTATCTTGGCGATTGTGCCGCACAATGGAGAGAGCACGGACGCGAACTGGCGCCCGTTAAATGCGGAATGGCAATACCGGAAAGAGAGACGACGGCGTTTAGCGTAAATTCTGTTAGGCTGTTTACGACGCGCCGCTTGCCTTATCGGTGAATAACATTCTCCGACGTACGTACGTACGTACGTACGCAGAATCAATAATCTCGCGCGTTAGCGTGATGGACGGGTTTATAAGGAAGAGTTTAATTACTCCCCTGAAACCCAGGAAGCTAGCTATTTCTCATCAGCGCCTGATTATACTTGCGTGACAGTTCTAAATTATACCTTAGGTAATTAACGTTAAGATGATCCTGTAATTATCAAAAATAATCCCTTAATTATAAGCGGGCTTTCAATCAGGCCCGGATATCACGGGATTTTAATTGACGCGGCATTGACAAGAGATAATCACGAGGGCAAAGTTTTGCGACTCGTCTTCAATAATGCGACATTTTTAATTGACTGCGATCGTTCGAAGAAATCTCGCGGGAGTCTTTGTGACGGTGTGGTCTTATATTAGGTCTCGTTGGGCACGTCGGTTTCTTCGGCCTTTGAGCCAGCAGTCTCCGCTGGGTGATAAATGGGCATTCCGGAGAGAGGAGGCCTAATCAGCCCAGGTAAAGGTCCCACTATTCTATATACGAATTCCTGAAAGCGACAACGGTACCTTCGATTGAATTTACGACTCGCTGTTGTGAATCGGTCACTTAATGCACGAATCGTTTCTATATGTAGAGTAGAGTCTTACTTCTCTGTTATGTCAACGCGCTATTTATTACAATTTTCAATTATTTTTGATTGATTATTCTTCTGATTTGAGGATATTATAAACATATAATCTGATAATTAGAATCGCAGACGTTCGTATGTTTCGTTTTGATAATATATGACTAACGTAATTATTCATTCGATAAGCTATATTTTTATTACATTGAAAACACGTTATTGCAATATTTAGAAAACAGAGAGAGAATCAATGTCAAATATTATGTTAAATAAATAATAATGTAATTACGAAAAATGTTAAATATTTAACGCAAACATCACTGTTTGAGTTTATTTGATTAGGTTAATGGCCATGTAATACCTAATAAAATTATAAAACCCACGAAAAACATCAGTCAGTATTTCTCTTCAACCCAATTGTAATTATACGTGATATATTTAATGCGAAGTTAACATTTTCGGTATTGCGGGCACGTTTAAATGCAATGAGCAGATGTTCATTTAAGTGAGCCGCCAGGCGTACGTGGAATCGATTCTCCGGCAGGCTCGCGTACATTTTGCGAGGCCCGCTTGGAAATTCTGCGAGGCCTCCACAATGGTGCAAAAACCTCGTCGACTTGGCGTGGGTGAACGGTTGTTATTGCCCGGCGCCAGACTTGAGGGACCCCCACGCTAAGAACGATTTCGAATGAAAGAGCATCAGAACCGCAAAAGATATTACGAATTACAGAACATCGCGCAAGCATGTAAAATTGAGAAGAAACATTCCTTGTAAAATCTATACGAATAAGCGATTTGGAACTCGTTGGTTTTAGTTTCAACAATTAAAAAAATTTTAATTGATCAAATATATCACAGAAACGAAGAAGAGAAAATAATACTTCAGATTCCTATTTCATTGAAAAAATGGCATAAAGAATAAAAATTGGACGCTAAATCTTTATTTATCAAGAAAAAGTTCTAAATTTTTCATTAATTGTCTTAATATATTTATAAATATTTAAGTAAATAAATATAATATGTTTATATATTACATCAAGCTTTCAATTATGTAAAACCTTAATTATAAAACAATATCCGCATTTAGATATTAAGAACAAAAGAAATATTATATCCACAATCGGAAATATTTAAAATAAAAAAAAAGTGTAAGACAAATGGGTTTCATTACGAGCTTACGAGAAGCTCGTGCCAATTCCCTATTATAGAAAATAAGATAAAAGCATAAGAGTTCCTCGAGGGGTGGCGATAATTCTGGCCATGCAACATCGATCGGTTGGACAATGACGGTAGATAACCTACGCCCCCACGATTGTGAAGGGGTGGGCCCGAATCACGGTCCCCTCACTGTCTCTGCAATAATGATCACCTGAAAGTGCATTCCCTCATCTACTACACGCAGCCAGCACGAAGACATAAATCCGCCTTCGAAGGGATCGAGCTACGTAATCTCGTTCCAACATCGAAAGCCGTCCGTCAAATCGCGCGAGGCAGATGTGAGGTTTTCTAGACATAATATTGAATAAGAGACATTTCATGACAAAATTCAGAATCATATTTCAGTGATGAAAAATCGAATTTTCTTCCACGACAATTCGCTGTCACATCTTCGTAACTTTCACGAACTTTCGAAAATTGCAAATTAAATTTTAAATAGAAACTTTGAATGCAATTTTAAGTTGCAGATTAAAATTACGAATTAAAAATTAGAATTAAAGTAATTTGAAATCGAGAAATGTAAAATATTCTTATTTATAGCTTTGGAATCTCGTTAAGAATGAGCAGGCTCTTTCAATTTCAGAACGCGTATGTAAAATACACATCACGTATGTAAAATACACATCCTCTTGCGAAGATGAAGGATGAGGTAAAAAGAATAAAAATAATAGGATTAATTCGTTCGCCAAGCGACCGTGATGACACCCGTGGCACCACATGTGGATTAGATCTCTTTCTTGTCTGCACCACGTGTGGATTAGATTGTGTTCTTTTTATTTTGATGTCAAGCAGTGACGCTGTCTATCCCATTTACTGTGCTAACGAGGGATCTTACTGTAGTGAAGAAATACGCATCTTTTAATTCCCAAATAATACAAAAGTATTGAATTTTTCAAAAGCTTTGAAAAACATTTATCTTTTATGAATTGCGAAAACAGAGAGTTATTTGAAAACCAAAGAATCTACATTAATAATTCGCGATAATTTAAAAATTTCGGATTGAAAAAAAAATATATTTTTACGCATTTATAAGGCGAACAAAATGAATAATAAAATAAAATTATGCAATAAAAAAGTAAAATGAATAAAGGTTAAAAAATGAGCATTGTTTGCAGTCAACAAACCATTATTTCCAAATCGCAAAATGCGACCTACCACCGAAAACGCACAATACATTCTTTCTTTCCTAAAATTCGACCATGGCGGCACTGATGGTTCGTAACGATTCATTGAACACGAAAAGCAATGGAGATCCGACAGAGTCACGTATCGAGTACACGAAAAATTACGAACAATGAGAATCGGGCACCTGAACAGCAAGCGCCCGATGGTGCATCTTTCTCCTCGCTGTCGCTACGGATTATGATAATGCTCGTTTACTCGCTGGCAACGCGGTAGGGTCGACCAACAGATTCGGTGACTAGAGGGGAGTCAACGGGTGGCGAATTTCCCGACGCGAGAGACCTCCGAAAAACAGGGGTGGTGGCACCCCGGATGAGTCATACTTCATCCCCGACGTAGCCGCGGTCGGTGGGGTGGAATGGTGACTAGTCGCCTATCAACCCCCCCGTTTTCTGCCTGCGGACGAGCTCCGAGCAACAGACACCCTCGTATTCGCTTTTCTCTTTCTCTCTCCCTCTTTTCGACTCTCCATCGATTCTATCTTGATATCGTTTTATCTCTGCCTCTTTCTCTCTGTCTTTCCGATTGAAATTATATTTCAATCTCCGGGCAACCCCATTGTTTCGGTACGCACTGCTATTTGGCGACCAGGACACAACGTGAACTTGTTTTATATGACGGGATACATAAACTTTTGTCAGTTAGTGTAAACTTCCAAGGGATAAACTTCGCGAATTTTGTCGAGTTTAAGAGTTGAGATAAACTTCGATTAACGCAAGAAGAAACTCATAGATATAAACGAGCTGTTTGATACTTTGAGTGTGTCTAGAGAAACTTTGAGATTGGTTTTCTTGTTTCCCAAAATTTGATGGATTTATCATTTATTTAATATTCATGTTTCGAAAAAGTATTATTATTATTAATAAGAAGTTAATCATATTGTCATTACGCGAATGCAAGTATCCATTGTAATTTAATAAATATTTATATCAACATTACTTCCTAACACTCTGTCACCAAATTTTACGCGATGCATGCGCTTGATAAGTCCTTTCATAATAAACTTTCGAGGAAACAGTTTGCGATGTGTATCGCGCACGAAGCGTTAAAACATTCGTGTCATACGGCCTATTATTCCCGGCTTTTGACAGCAAATACTCCTAACTATTTAGCCTACCGAGCTTATCTACGTCCCTGCCTACGCTACCGCCTGTCTCCAGCGCCTTCCGCGAGTCACTTCCGGCTGATACGATCGTCGAATAAGATAACAGGAAGCGGATTGACGAGATACCGGCGCGCACGCAGCGGAAGGTGGAAAATCTCGTCGAGTATTCCGCTCAGGAGTGTACGTCTAATCCTGCCGAGGCGAGGGATCGATGTTTCGGTTTTGACTAACAAATTTCGAGCGCAATAGCCAATCCTCCTTTTCCTCTATCTCTTTCTCCTTCGAGGGCGCAGCTGGCGCTGAATCATCGTAGCCCCTCGACAGCACCTCGGCGTTGCCAAGGTTTCCAAAGTGGCTTCGAGTAACTTATCACCTGCTCTTATCAAGACCAGGATGGCAGAGAGAAGGAGAGCAGGCGGTCACCGGAAAACGCGGAATTGTCGGCGAGGCCTGTAAATGCTACCCACGCGATCCCGATAATCGCTGAACGTATCGACCGGCAACTTCTCTCTTTCTTCCCTTAATTTCCGGCCGAGTCGGCATGTCGCCAGAATCCGTCTCAGGAATTGCCCTAGACTTGAGTGCCATTATCACGTCGTCTCCTTTCAGTTGTGGATTCTTTAGACAGGACGAAGCTCGATTCTCTTTGAGAGAAAGTTTAAAGAGAAGGTCCATCCGTTGTGACTTTTAAGTTTAAATTTCTTTATATATGGTGGTTAAATATATTGGCAAGTTAAAACTGCAGAGAAGATTTCCTAGTCAAGTAAAAGTAAAATGTCAAGTTTTATTGTTCTGGTTAAGCGATTAAGAGTTAAAAATTTTTCAAAATGTTTTGCGACGTACTATGAATAGATTAGTGGCATGAGCAGTTCCAAGGAATTAGATACTACGACACTAATATAAAGAAAAGATGATGCGTGGTCCCTGCGACCCTTGTCCCTCGATTTTTCTTGTATAATTTTCTGATTTATTACCGTGGGCTTTTTGTCCCCGTTAAACGTTTGCGTAGCGCATGCACGTTGGTTCACATGTAATTTCGAGCGGAATGACTCCGCCAGCAGTTAGTAATTCAAGCGGTCACTTCGGAGGCAACAATGGACGTAACAGTAGATTCGCCGTAATTTTACACTCGAGCCCATTTTCTCGTAGCCGGTTAAGTCCGATTCACGCAACGTTATATTCGTTAACAACACGTTAGGCGAGGCACCCATATGTGAAGCAGAAGCCACATCTGTTTATGTAGTATATAGAAAAGTATAATTTATCAACGCAATGTAAGTTAAAATAGTTGCTAAAAAGAATGTTTTCAATGAATGAATTTGAAATTGCGGATTCTGATATTTCTAAACGAATCTAATTCGCGAATTTGTAACGATTTAAAATGAAACAAAATTTTCGCTGCCACAATAATTAACATATATGCGGAATATTAAAATTATATTATAACGTCTATTATTATAATAATATAAAATAATATCAAGACGTTGAGAAGTTGTTGCGTAATATAAGCTTTAGACCTCATGCAGGTTCGAAACGAATGACAGGGGATGAGGAAAGGGGATAACGGCGACATGTAACTGAATGCCCTAACGGTCAGCATCCGCCCCGGCAATTACCTGGAGAAAATTCGATGCTCTCTCGAACGCGGTATGCAATTCGAGGGCGCAACCGTGACAGATGCTGCGATAGACGCGCTGGGAGTCGGGCAATCTCGCGGGGAGAATTCGCAAAAAACTGCGAACCCAATGATTTTTCGCGTAATCGAGAGGACGCGCGATATGATTGCGAAATTACCACGGACTCACGAACTATCAACATTCACGAACGTCGGACGCGATATACGCATTAAACCGACCGCCAAACGATTATTGCGAGCATGGCGAGCGGCCGATAACGGCGTTATTATTAACATTCATGAACGCGTCGAAAGATATGGCGAAGATCACGATGCTCGTTCCTGTACGATCGTTATTAAAGGAGAGTGCATCTCAAACGAGGGGAGACCTCGTACTCTCCAAACTGGGATATGCAAATTTCTACCTTGACCAATGCACCGCCGAGCGAGGAAAGGTGACGATATTCGGCGATGTATCTTTAATCAATTTGCATTATGCAATTGCTATAAATACTAATTTTAACCCGCCTTGATTGCTGTTTCGATCATACGGTACATTTATATTTCAATAAGTGCGCATACGTAATACGATATAATTAATACATCAAGTCTCATTATACAAACAACCCGATAAATATGTATATTGACGCCGATATCTCTATGCATATAAAATGTCCGCATTTAAGCGATGATTTATTTTAAAATTAAAACAGCAATACTTTTCCGCAAGACGATCGAGTCGATGCTTCGAGCAATCGCAAATCGAATAAAGACAATGTGAAATCTCACGTACCATTCCCTCGTCTATCGACACGTCTTCCTCGAAGTAACACTCATCGTCGTCATCCGGCGTCAAAGTGTTAGGAACTTCTTGCGGCTCCTCCTTGACATCCTGCCTCCTCATCCAATCCATGACGAGATATTTCCGCTTTCTTGAAATCCCAGAAATCGAAGACGTCGAGTCTTTCTAGCTTCCAATCAGGCTCTCAGAGTCACGTGTCTCGAGTCATCGCTCTCGACGCGTCTGTCACTTTCGATACTGTCGCGAAAAAAGGGGAACGAGAAACTACAAGTGCGATTTCGGCACGGCAAGCACGAATCGGCTTCTTATCGTCCATCAGCCACGCTCCGATTACGCGGAAGTTATGCCAGCCGCCACACGTTTGACATTTGCGAAATGTCAGGCCTCCTTCTGTCGGCCGGCTTAATATCGCGCTAACAAGGACACGCTTCTCGAGATTGCGTCCGAGAGGGACGCGATCGATAGTGCACTCCTCTCGGCCTCGCGGTTCACACGTGCTCCGCGCAGTGCGGTTTGCCGGGGAAACGCTGAAAAACGGCGGACACGCGCCGATCGCTGGTACTCCGGCTCGCACTCTCGTCCGTGCGCTATCTCGAGCTCGTCCCGGCTATCTCGGCGAGCTCGTCGGCGTCGATTCGAGGACCGCGTGAACCCGGATTGGAAAGGAATCTTAATCGATCTCTCCGGGAAGCTCTTCCGCCTGCGAACTCGACGTCGACGGCGGGTTCGTCGACACGCGTCAATGTCAGCTCGTGAACTTCGGCAACCCGACACACTGACGCGGAGCTGAGAGTTTTGCCGAAAGGACGAAATCGATTTACGACTCTAATTACAAATTTACGTCGGCGAAAGTGTCGTATGCGCTCGTCACTTCTAATTATGATTCACCACGGTGAATTTGGTCGTTGCCTACGATTTTCCAAAGTCCAGCTGGGGCTTAACGTCAGAAGTGATGGTCGATAGGCGCACAATCTCGTCCAAACGGGGGATATAAGCGAAGGAAACGGCGTCGTTAAAACTGCACGGCGACGACGTTGTTGCGCGTCACGCAGTATAGTTAGTTATATATTAAATATATGTATACGTAGATGCACATACACACACGAGAGAATCGCGAGATTATGCGAGAGACGCGCGCGCAGTCTCGCATGTGCACACGAGCGAGCCACGGCCGCGGTGCAGCTGCAACTGTGTGTGCAGGCTGGGAATGCTGGAGGTGGTATGGAGGCGGCTCTCAGTGGGCGCACTCGCTGCCTGGTCTCTCTGTTCTCTTTCCCTGTCTCTCTTATTCCATTTCGCTCCCTTTCTCTGTTTCTCTATCTCTCTTTCTCTCTCTCTCTCTCCCTCTCTCTCTATTCTGTTCACTCTTCTCCCCATCCCTCGCCCGTTCCCCCGAATAGTCCCCCTTTCCTCTATCTCCCTCTGACTCACCTCATCTGTCCGTGCTCTCTGCCCTGGCTTCTCTATTCACCTCTCTCTCTCTCTCGCTCGTTTTGCCTTCAAAACCCCTGCTGGCGGGGTCTCTCCTTCTCTTCCCGAAGGGACCCTAACTTTGTCTCTGTCGCTGTTATTCCAGAGAACCAGGCGCTCGTCTTCTCACTTCCCCTTTGCCTTCCTTCTCCTTCTTCTCGAAACGCCACGATTGTATTTTTAATCTTGGAAGATTAAGTTTCCCCCACCTTGGAATGACACCATCTCGTTACTTCTTTCTTTCCTTGATTCCGCTTGGCGATCTTCCCGCTTTCTTTTTCTCTTTTCAGAATCAGCGTCTTCCTTATGATTTGTAAAACTTCGTTTTCAACTGATTTTTTTCACCCATCCGACTTGCGTTCTCACCAAGATTCAATTGTCTCCAGTCGTCGTTATAATCAGAATTGATCATTTTCGTCACCCTTTCTTTATCTTTCTTCATATAGTCTTCAGCTTATGCCTCCTCACGTTCGCGGCGACTTTCTCTTTTCTTCTCCCTAAATACTCGCATTATTCCTTCTCGTTCCAACTTGCATTCCAACGTTCCTCTTCCTTCAGCTCATTCTCCTAGAGCTATCTTGTCGCTCTACGTCTCTTTGTTCTTCGTCTCTCTTTGTCCGTTGCTGGTTGGAAAGCAATGGACAGCAGATAAAGCTAAACAGAAGAGAGAAGAGAGAAGAGAGAACGCAAAAGAAGAGTAAGGAAAAGAGAACGTCCCAATGAGAGGGTGATGGTCGAAGGTCCGTCGTGATTCTTCGTCTCTCTTTTCGCGGCCAGCATCCCCTATAGAAACCTCTCTCTCTCTTGGTGGCTCATCCACCTCCACCATGACGCGCTTTTCCCCCTCTGTGAGTTCCATGACCCCTTCTCTTCCGCACGTCGCTGCCATGGGTTCAGGGACGATCCCTCTTCAGTGGAGACCCACGCGCTATCCTGGGATATCCCACAAGCGGCGGCTTTGTTTTTACAGATTCACCCAGATTCGCGTCGCTTGGGACCTAGTTGACGCGTTGATTTTAATCTTAAATGTATAAACGGAGGGTTCTGACCGTGTAAACAACCGAGTAGATTTCCTCGGAGAAGACACATCAAGGATGCTGCACGACAAACATTGTTATTTCACCAAATAATGTCGATAAAATGATTTCAATTTCATTTCACTTGACCAAGAAATAGACTGTTTCTTCTATTGACGTTGTATAAGATTTTATCTGTTATTTCACATAGATAAATTTCAATTAAAAAGTCAACAAATAGTTTTATAGCTCCATTTTGAACGATCAGAACTATATAAACTATAAGAAATTTATTATTTACTTAAAATTCAGGAGATCTAAATAGTTCTAAAATAGTATTAGATAATCGGCTTTTCCGACGTACGCTATCAAGACACGCGGTAATTAATTACGCCGAAGTATGCAGCGGAGTATGCATAGATCTATCATCACGGTCGAGAAATTCTCTCGCCATAGCGTGTAGGTATCATCTCCATCTCGCTTTTGTACGTACGGTACGTTGACGCACGTGAGTGTACCTACCGTCAAATCGATAATCGACGACGTCCCTTGGGCACGAAAAATATTGCGTAAGCAACATTTCAGTTACGCGTCATTACATCGTAATGAAGTGTGGTACATCCCTGAATTTCCTACGAGAAAGGGAGCAAGGATGAACGACTTCTATTTGCAGAAACTGCTCATCTTTGGGGAATTTCGAGGTTCACAATCGAGCGAGAAGTGTCGTCTCGTCAGTTTTCACGATATAAAGTTTTTTAAAAATTGATAAGTATATTTTCGGGCAAGATTACTATGCAGTCTTTTGAGGGATCCGCAGTTCAAGTCTCGTTAGTTTCCATAGAGATCCACTCCTGAAAGGGGCACAGCGAGTCTCAGCAAGCACGATGTGAAGCGTTAACCTAGAGTATGTGAGAGAAAGATAGTAAGAGAAAGAGAGGAAAAGAGAACGGACGAATGTCCCTGAGAAGGATGTCGCATGAAACGAAGAGAGATGGTCTACAGTAACGTATCAAGTAATTTGTGGAATGCACTTTTAGGAATGATTAGATAAGATTCTAATCATAGATATTAGTTATTTGTAGTATTTATTGATCTTTGCTATCTTTAGACATTAAAAATTCTTTTTCCTCAATTTAATGGCTGATAATGTAATAATATGCATACAATTTAATCGACATATATATATATATATACATATGTATAATTATTTTATAAATTTTAACCTGCTCCACATATTCAAACAAATTTCCATACAGTTGCTTGAAAACAATTTTCATGTTGTCACAATATAGATGAAGCCAACAGAAACAGGATAAACTCATGATTCACAATTTAATAGAAACTTTTTCTAATCATATAATCATGTGATGACGTAGCTCTAAAAAAATTTAAAATTTTTCTCCCTTGAAATCGATTATTAGTTCTTGAATTCCATCGCGGTGACTGTTACGTCACTGAATCCGATGCAAGGCAGAAAGAGGAGGAACGACAAGAGGGAGACCAACGATGAGAGAAAGAGAGAGAGAGAGAGAAAGAGAGAAAGGAAAAGAGAAAAGAGTGAGAGAAAGGAAGAAGAAGTGGAAGATGGGGTGAGACGAGAAGGGTGAGAGACGTGATGCTGGAACGTGTGTTAGTCACGGGTTGCCCATAGCAACCCACGCGGCAAATGCACGCGTTATAGGCGCCTCGTACAGGCCACGATATACAGGGTGTCTCAGAAGTTAGTTTCTCAAATAGATAGCGAACTATTTAAAAAATGCGTAGATATCGCCGATATATATATATTTTTTCTAATTATTCATGATTAGGAGTAAAATTTTTTTCAACCGAAGAAAAAGCTCAAGATTCATCGAGAGATCGAAGAAAGGTCCACGATTCCTGTTGCACCCTGTATGTTGCGTATTAAGTTGCGTCTACTACGTGCGTACGTCGCAAGCGCGCGTGCGGAACGCACTCGCGCGTTACGCATGTGTTGCCGAAGTTAATTGATTTCGCCTCCATCGGCTGGCACGATGTTACCATTCGATCTGGTCACGCAACGAAACCGCGTTATCTGCCACTAGACGCAGATGCTACGAAACATGTCTATGTATCACTAAGACCGCAGGGCGATGCGATAACTCTGTGATAACTCTTGTGCCTATTCGATAATCCATTTTTTAGATTCGACAGGATATTTTTCAGATATTTAATGGAAGAAGCAAGAATTTATATACTCCTTTGTGATATCTCTCAATCTTAATCAGAATCGTTATCTGTATCTAATTATCTTTTCTAAAAAATATTCAAAGAGAATGTTAAGTCCTCGTTTTTATAACATTCTAAGACAATACTAGCCAACAGATAAACATTTCATACTGAATTCCAGCGTGATTCTAGATAGCTATCTGTATAGATAAAAAAATAGCAAGTAATTTCATTCAATATTGGTAGACACGTACGAGCGTCAACAATGTAATACAAATTTTATCGATACCCTTCGATATTCACTCGAGCAGTACATTTACATGATTACTCATTAAATATGGAAGAAACAGCATGAAATATTTCGGATCTTCTCAACGTCTTTGCTGCTTTTCTCTCTAACGATCGGACCGCAGAAACGTACGATTGACTTTCAACTGATTTTTCTGCGGCAAATCGATCGACTAATGACTAACATTATGAGTAAACGCAGCGTGGAGTCCGGGGTGACTGAGATGCAGTGAACGTATCAATGCACGCATTATGTTAAGCAGGCTCAGGTAATGCAGCCTTTTTTTTGCCTTGTTCCTTTTGCAAGCGAATCCCTTGCGTAACACAACTCGCTCGGCGAGCCGATCGTTGGACAAAGGTTGATATGGTCGCAAAAAGCAATAAAATAACTTTCATGCCGCTGCACCTCGACCTTCTGTGTTACGCTGTTCTTATCGCGATATCTCGGAAATATCTTTATTTTTTTAAAAGAGAAATATATATTATTTCTTTCGTCGAACTGACCGAGAATCATATTTCATTCCGCGTCGATAAAAATGTATCGATACACGATATTAATCGTGCAGCGAAAATGTAAGATAAATACATATACGCAAAAGTTCAGATTATAAAATCGTATTTGAATAATGTCTACCTCAATTAAATTGAGCAATTTTATGTAATCCTATAAAGAATTGTTCTTAAATTCAATCAATAATTTCAAACTCATTAGCAATGAACACATCTTTACAATGCTCGATAATTAAAACTTATAAATAATTCGTAACACTTTATTCGAGTTTTAATATTTAGAAGTAGTAACGGTTTTGGGAGTCTACTCTTTGGAATAAAAAACGCGAAGGCGGCAGCCGGAAGTCGAAAGACAATCCCGTTGCTTGGAGAACGGGAGAGTTGTACGTATAACGAATCCGACAAAAATTTCCGAAGCCACGCATAAATTAAATGTACAATGGCTGTATTCAGCTCAGCGTCTTCACGCTGACATTTCGGTGGAGGAAGTTTATGTCGCGTATAAAACTCCCTCAGACTTTTCACTCACGTAAGACAGAGCCGGCGAGAAAGAGAGATAAAGTCTAACTCTTATTAACGCGGCGCGCAGCGAGTTGTCGATCGATCAAGCTAGAACCAAGAAAATGCATTAGGCGTTTCGAAAGCCTGCGAACTCGTCGGGAAAGAGAGAGAAAAAAAAAAGATGGAGATCGCGCGGGTAGGTCCTCCCTTTCGACATATCGTTCTTATTCGCACCTACCTAGGGCCTTGTGCTACGAATCGTCTCGTTAGCTCCCACGCTTGCGAAAGAATTCGGGGCTTTCGTGTATCGGGCCCATTCTCATCCCATATTCGACGCTGCGTCCACATTTACATACGAAGCCAAAATGTGTAATGTTATGTAGATATGAGATACTGTTGTTTTGGTAAAATGTAAGAGGTCGGCGGCACCTCGAATACGCTCGTACGTGCGTGTGTTTTGTTTCTCAGTCACGCCATTTCGTTAAAACGACTAAATATATCAAAGTATTTACTATTAACTTTTTGGGCTTTAGAACACGGTGCGTGAATTAATCAGTCCATAACCAATTATAAATTATTTATTATTTAATCAGATAGAATTTTAAGAATCCTATACATAATATCATATAAATAACAGACCATATGATATCAACCAGAAGGTTAATGTTCGATTAACTGCTCACAGTTGGATCTAGGAAGAGCGATTAGAATCAGTTAATCAAAGCTATCAATGCAATCAGAGATGAGAGATGCTCATTGTACTATATGTTTATGTTATGCGAAACTCGCAATTAATCAGGTCGTTCCATAAAAAGCTTATGTAATGCGTTTTCGTTGCATCATCGGCGATTATTCCGCCGTATTCCAACGTTATTGAACGCGCGAAAGCGTCTCATACCCCGCGAGGTACGAGCGTTATTTCGTCAGTGTGTGATGACACTTGTACCCGTTTTCTCGTCTGGGCTTAATTCGGCGCCCGTCACGATAAAATCGCCGAGTCAGTTGCTCGCACTTGCACCGATGCAACTTTTCTGCGCATCGATTTGAAGAGCGCGCAATTTATTAGTCCTTTCGCTACTAGCAGAAAATTAATAAAATTACTTCAGTGTAATCAAGAGATCTTTCTATATTTTTCGATTATTTCAACATTTCCGATCTGAGTATTTCTTTCCGCTTGAAAAAAATGCATTTTCCTTATTTCTGCTTTTCTCAAGCTCCTGGAAGCGTGTCGAAACATAAATAAGGATTGCAATAAATTGCTCTTGTCGCAATTCTCCGTACGGAGCAAAATTGGTTCAAAAGACCGCTTATCTCGGCGCATTGGCCGACTAGCAATTTCATTTCTCCCGGTCGACGATTTGTTTTAATCAGGCCGTTATATCCACTCTCGTTCCCTCGTGCCCCCGTTGTTCTGTCGTTCACACCGGTTTGCGCCGCCTTCAATTTGCGGCGCCGTCTCTCTGCGGAATGTCTTCTAATAATCGCTAATTAGAGTTAATAGCGTGCACGCCAGCCGCCCGCCGCGTCGTATCGCGTCGTCGAAAACGATTCGCGATCGTCTAGTTTCCAAGAAAATCGACGGCAATTTAATAATGATAATAAGAAAAGAGATGATACGAGAAAGAGAGAGAGACTACTATTATGGCAAAATAACGATCGAATAGTGATATAAAATAATAATGGGAGACTACATTTGTGCAGCAACAATACGCTATTATAATTTCATCTTGCAAAGGTTCAAGTCTATAAACATGATACGTATATAGCAATTAGAAAGATAGAAAACAAGATGATAACTCTCGTCATATTTGCTATTTATAGATGCATTTATAATTAAAGTGCATTTTATTTAATTTTCTACTTAACGTTAACTAATAACGGCAGGTAGTAAGAGTACAGATTTTATACATTATCGAGTAGTCTACTCTTATTTTTATTATCGAAAATAAACGCGCAATCTTTTGGTCGTGCTGGCTGCATATTTTGCACTTCACGTATAAATCGATATGCAACCCGTTAGCAGCATAGCAAATATGATGCGTTACCCTTTTTGTTCGTGACGTAGCGGTGCATGATATCCTGATGGTTATTTGGCTGATTAGCTGGAAAGCGGAATTTATCGGGTAAAATTATCAAATTAATTGCAATGAATACGAACGAAAGTAAATCGAGCCGTCGGGATGTAAATTACATCTGGCGATCACTCACAGATTAATAATATAGTAACAACGTTTTTGTCGAAACATACCCGCGCGTCGGGTGTAATTATAACAAAATTAACATACTAGATGCAGAACTAATTGCGCAATTCGGAGGAAATGTCTCGTATGAGTGCAGTATGCTTTTAACAGGAGACTACCGGCCCCGACCAGCGGAAGGCGAAAAAAAACGCGTTAAAAGTGAATTACGTAACGTTACGCAAACAGTAATGCTCGGATGTATAGGGTGCTTTTTATCATACTTAATAAACTTAGAAATAATGCTTCCTAGACAAAAGTCTTTTTCCTCCAACTTTCTAATTTCAATCATTAAATATTTCAATAAATATCCAAGAATTTCTAATCACACATAACGGGAAATCAAACATTTCAATTAAGATTTTGTTAAAATAAAGATATTGATATAAGAGATTGATTAATGTATTTTTGTACTCTAGCAAAAAACACAAAAATTGGATTTTTTATCACATTTTTCTAAAATTTTACCCTAGAAAAGAAAAATTGCAACGAATAGCTCGGTAGATGGTGCAAAAACAGTTTTGCCGTTTCTTTTTGCCTGTATTAGAATAAAGCAGCATATTTTTGCCTCAAATAATTTTTTTTAACTAATACTTCGCATGTAGCTGACCGAATAAGTCCTAACAGAGGCTTAAGGGCCATTGACTGGAGGGAGCCTAAATCGCTGTGGCACGATACGCAGGAATGCGCCGGGATATCTCGCGATGCGGAGAGAGAAGACGAAGTGGATAGAATCTCACGGCGGCGCGGGAGGACGAAGAAAAGAGAGAGAGCAAAAGGAACAGCCGGTTAAAAACAAAAAAAAGAGACGCGAACAAAGGGCGGTGGAGGTACACAAATTGCAGCGGTGAAAAAAGCGCACGCGTTCTTTCCGCAGCTCCAATTCCTTCTCTCCTCGCGTTTCGTCTCTTCCCTCGGAATCTCGAGGTAAAACTATTGTCTTTATGCGAACTTCCTTAGAAATCTCGCGATTTGTTTAAAAACTCGGCCTCGCGAGCGACCTGGTTTCGCGAATGGCAGGATGCAAGCTGCGCTGATTAACGCGTTGCTTCACGATATTTTCCCTCGAGAAGGCAAAGTTACGCTTGACAAATTGGTAAACGGCTAAAAAGTAATGAAAAAGTACTTATCGATTTTGTTATCGTATTTGTAGTCGGAAAAACTAATACGCGTTTAATAGTGCTACGAGTTATACAAATATTTTAGAGTCGAATGTAATGTTGAATTTAACAAAAATAGAATATTACAAAGAAAATGTAGTGATAAAATAAAATATAATAAATAGGTGTATAAAATAAAATATTTCTTTTGAGTCAGAATTTATACAGATTAATAAAATAAAACATTTCTTTAGATTTTTTCAAAATTTATAAAGACTACTATATCTTCCGATGATAATGTTAAAACATCGCATACATATTAATTAGGGAAAAATAATTATAGCTATAAATCTTATCGGATATTATTGCGTTGCGTGGCATTATCATAATTATCGTGATTAATTCAAAATGAGTAAATTAATGTATATTGATGCTTCTACCACAAACCACAATGATATCATGATTAAATAAATCCTATGAATGCATTAATTCTGTTTTATTGTACGTATTACTTGCAGACTTTAACGAGAGCTTATATCAGCCAAATTTCTGCGGATTTTTTACGATGTCCTTCACCGCAGACAAAATTTCTTCCTTCGGCAAGGAAGGCGCGCTCGTCCCGGTGCAAATCGCGTAACGAATATTTTTGCGGTAACGTTCGAGAGCCCCACAAAAAGGTACCTCACGCCCGTACTCGTTCTCTATATTTATGTGCATATTCATGAACTCATTCTCGCCAGTTATGCATTAAAATTCTCTCTACTCAAAGAAAAAAAAAACCTTGTCTATAGATAACGGCCAATCAGCGGCTGGTAAAGAGGCTACTCGGATAATAGGAATCAACGACATCGAAGCATCGTGTTTACCGGCTATAATATTGATTGCAATTAATTTCTATGGATTTTACGGCTATTACGCTCTATATTAATAGAATTCGATTCAATTAAATTGTTACGGATTCCCCGCAATGTCTAAACGTATCTTTGATCCGAGAAAATGATTTTAAAATGATTTTAGATTTTAGAGACAAAATAAATATTTCTGAAAGAGAAGCTCCAATTCATCGTGTTACGATAGATTTATTACCCTCGAAAAGTCAATGCCGTTCTTTCACAATCCGTTCTTTCATATTTGGTGCCTTAAAAATACGAAACGGTCCTTCTCGAAAAACGACCCGTACCTTTTTCCGGCGAGCGGATGATTCCGAAGAAACGAATGCCGCGGCGGTAAGATGGTCCACGGAGAGACTCCGTCGGAAAAAGAGATCGGATCTGACAAAAGGATATCTAATGGACGCTGGGCATCCCGCGGAACACCTTATAAGGTGAACCTCGAGAGTCGGTCTTTTCGGTCCAGGCAGGCAATACGAGAGAATCCGAGGTGGCGGCGCCAAGGCGCCTCGCCGCTGCCGGATTTAGACCGAGAAAAGAAGCAACGCGATGCTTTCGGGAAGAACGAAAAGAACGAGAGGAAGCGTGAGACCGCGGGATCGAACATATCGATACCAGAAGAATCGATGCAACGATTGCCGCGCGTTTAAATTCTGGTGAATTTTTATACGATTTTGCAAATGATCGACTAAAAACGGACGAATATCAGGTGTAATCCAGATTGTTGTGTTTTTATTGCCGAGAATCTTCCGACAGGACAAGCTCTAAAACGCTTATCTTATCAGTCACGCTATTGTTACGAGTTTTACTGTCTAAAAAAGAAACCGCTAATTAATCGGCTAAAGATGCACCCCCTGGCGCACGATGCCCTGTCCGAGTTAAAGTCGTGTAGCGTCGTAAATTATACGGACAAATGCATGCATACAAATACGGCGCGACGCTGTAGCCAACATACATATGCAAACTCCATGACGCATTCGTATTCATGTATGTAGATTTGAGACGGTCCGAATCCTTTGAGGATCAATCGGCTGACTAGTTTATGCGACGCGATGTTCTTAACTCGATACGATTAAGTTGAACACTCGTGTTTGCCTTCTTGATATATTATCGATTTTGGTAAATAATGTTATTTGTTGTAAAAATTTTAAATGCATTTTAAATGATTAGAATCACCATAAGACAAATATAAAAAAAACGAAAATAGCAATCATATAAAATTACAGGTCTTTGAGCTCGAAATGTTTGTAGTAATGCATTAAAAATGAAAAGTTCGGTTAAACAAATATATACGAATTATCTTATTTCTGCTGAATAACTTAGTCTAATTTTGTAGAACAATATTTACTGATAGGCACTCGTAGCCTCGTAAAATATAAAATGTATCTATTTCAAAATCTACGAACTTAAATATCAATGCAGAATTCTGTTCGCATTGCAAAACTACTTCATTTTTATGACAGATTCCGCGTGTCGTCATTTCATCTATTTTTGCCTTACCGTATGCAATAGGTCCTTCATCAAGGGTCGAGCGGCGGTCCTCGTAGACTTCGTTCTCCGCATAGATACCAAGCTGACATCCCTCGATCCCGACACTATTCTCGGCATGGTGTTCGATCTAACTAATCGATACTCGTCTCCCGGATGCCTGCTCCTCTTCTTAAACGTGCCGCACAACATGTTCGTGATGTTGTGCCGATTAAGCTACCGAAACCTTGTTAAATCCCCGTTGGTATCATTCAAGCGAGACCGAATGAGTTCAAACTGTCACACGAGTCTCAAATCGCGATCTCTCGATCGTGAAAATGGCAAATACTAATTAAATCTATAATTTACTACTTGCGAATATATTATTACTTAAATAATTAGAACTATAATGGTTATCGAGCACTATAAAGTTTAAGAAGATTCTTCAGCGAGTCTTTAAGCGAAAGAACCAATTATTAATCTCGATACTACGAGATTTGTCAATCATGAGAGAAAAAGACACTTTACGAGCACTTGCGAATTTCTGTCTTGATTTTCGGATGTGCTACAACTGTTACAGGCGGCAATTAATTAGATAAAACTTCCAGCAAGTTAAATCAATATTTTCCCGCCAGTTTCCTCGTGGAAAAGATTATCCTTACCGACGTTATAAAAACAATCGGAATTCACGAGCACAATCTGTTCGATCAGGAAACGTCCTTCGGGCACGTTCACGCGAGTTCCTTTGAGTGTAGATATCCGATATTTTTTCTTGGCGGAGTACGACGGCGCCGTCTGCAGATTCCTGCATCTATTTAACCCTTTCGGCCCCGGCCGCACCCTCCACGAATCGACTGGTCCCCTTTGCGTCGATTGTCCGCTCTCTTTCTTTCGCCTCTGGCCGCTCTCGGCTTTCGACGGTTTTTCTTTTCGATCCTTTTCTGTTTTATAATCCTGGGCAACCACCCACGTTAACAAACTAACCGTGCTGGGTTCCAAAATCGTCGAGGTGATCGACTTGAGTCGGACTGACGTAGTAGCCGGACTATTGGTCAGTCGCGATCGGTTGGAGGTTGTCGACTCACGTCGAGTCCCGATCACACTGCTCGAAGACTCGCAGCGGGATACTTCCTTCCCCACTACTCCTTCGAGTCCCTTCACTTCCTCTCAATAAGTTTCTTTGACGCAATTTTTATTTTCTATGAGATCCTAGATTTCTATCAGCTCCCACGCGGTTTATTTCCCGGAGTTACCAAGTATGTAACGTAATTGAAAAACTGCAAACCTCTTCTTTTTCTTCCTCTTTTCTCGTTATTGTTGCTAATGCTGTCGCTGCTGTTCCCTCTGCCCAATGTGACGGATAGCCCCGCACCTGAAGAGCATCCAGGCGCGTTATCGGGCAGCTCGATACTCAATTAACGGAATCTCAGTCGGCTCGAATCGCAGTGAGAGCCGAGAGTCGACTGAAAGCATAAGGCTCCGGCTGTAGGCTCGTCGAAGGAACCCCACCACGTTGATTTCAACAACACCCGGCACCCGGCCCGACCGGACGACCTGGTCGCGTGGCGCTCGGCACAGATACGCAGTGTCTCTCAAAATCTCTCTGGATTTACGAATCTGTACGGCGCTTCGTCCTCGTTTGTAGCGATTTTCAGGAAAATATTTTATAGAGAATTTTAACAGCTTTTTCTTAATAATATTTGGAGCTAATTAGCTATGCTGATCAATTATTAATTCTTCATTGTTAATCTGAATAATTAGATAAAAAGTAGATTGTATAAAAAAAACAGTCTATCGAGTTTTTAGAAGAGATAGCTTCCAGAACATCGGAAAACATTGCTTTTTAAGTATACATAATTTCTTTCCAAATTACAGAATAATGAATTTAATTTGCTTCCAATATATACAATAGAATAATGTAAAAAAATTATATAATAATTATTCTAAAGAAACGTCGTATTTTAAAGAAACGCCGAGAAAGATCCGTTTTCGTTTTAAAAAGAAACAACTCATTAAATAAAAATCTTCCTTGAACATTATTCATACTTTTATGTTTGTATTTGAAGCAAAAAATTCCGTAATCTTATTGAACAGAGGAGGTTAATAGTATTCTATTTCCCATGGGAAGGATTCTTCGTTGAATAACGTTCTCAGAAGTTTCATCTATAAATAAGGGAACCTTGGAGGACTCGTTATGCACGAGAATAATAGTTTGAACTATCGTAGCGTCCTACTTCCGCGCTTATCGAATTTCCAAATCGGAAGTTCCGTTCGGAACATTAAAGACCTTGACATCTAGCAGAACGAGACAGGCCAGCTGAAGGAACTCGATACCTATCGGTGCATCTGCCTTCTCCATCACGAAGCCACATTTTTATATAGCGAATACAAGCCTCGGAATAGAAATAATAAATATCGAGTATCCGGCTTTCCGAGAATAAAGCATGTTATAGATAAATAAATATACAGATATAAATTTCGTGATAATATTAAATGTAATAATGTGAATTGATAATAATATAATTGAATAAATTAAATGTAATAGTATTTTTTAAAAACATAAAAATAATATTAGAATAATAAAATCATTAATTAAAACACGTTTTAAATGTAAAAATTGAAAAATAATTATAACATCTCTTTCGTAATAAAATCGCCGCGTCGCAAAAATGAGATAAATCTGTTGATTAAATTGTTGAAGAACAACGCGAATTTAAAGGGAAGCAAAAAACATACACCTGTCTTATATTCTTATATAAGTTCACAGAACTTTGCACGTAATCCTACGTTCGAAGGTCCTTTTCGCAAAGTATGAATATATTGCGGTTTGTTCGGCCTAACTCGTTTCGCGGCGAAGAGAAACGTGTCATTTTCTTGGTTTCTGCGTTTGATCACGAGTTCCGAACATTTCCTGTGGAAGTCGCGCGATTATCTGTCTTAATGGCATTGACACACGTAGGTATAAGTATTCAGCCGCAAGAATTTATAAGCAGCTAAATGGAAACATAAAAATTTGCTAAACGTAAAGATTTGCTAAACGTAAAGATTTAACTTTTTTAAAATCATGTTTAAATATCATCTCATTGCCATTTTGAATCAGTGGAACATAATTAAAAATACATTACACATTGTTAATCATTTAAGAAACATTAAAATTTTTGTTTTGTTCTACATTTTGTTCAAATATCTACGTGAAAAATATATTTCGTTCAAATACTTATACTGAAAGCTTTGAAATCTTGAGAAATGCAACACATAATCTTTCATAATTTAAAAATAAAATAGGAAATTTCTAATTTGCTTAATCTAAAGCATTAATCGCTATTACAATAGCTTAGCCAAAAATGACGAACAATTCATAATAGGAATGATAATATTTTTATGTAATTTCTATTTAATAAAATAAGCTTCAATTTAATTGAGTAACAAAAAAGAAACTACAATTGAGAGCTATTTGATAATATAATCGACTTTGATTGGGTTGAGTACCATGTTTGTGACTAACAGAAAACTCAGGTGAACGGTACATTTACATTAGAATCGATATAAGACATGTGATTATACGTATAGCGCGGCCGATGTGCATAATGAAGGGTGTTTCGCGGCACCCTTCGCCTGCGAAAATGGACGTGTAATTTCGGCGTGAGTCATGCGAGGCCCTCAAGATGGCTAAATAAATGACGTGGCATAAGTTAGCTTGAACTTTCTCAACCGGTACTTGTCGAACAAACTTTTCAACATACATGTCTCGCAAATGTCGAGAAGTTCGGTAGGAAATACTCCGAGAAGCACGTGGTAAATTGCGTATGTAAATTATAAGGTTTGTATAAATGGGAAGAAATTTTATTTTAATGCTCGCCATTATAAAGGAACACTTTTAACTAATCTTTATGAATATTTTCAATCATCGCAAACGATTTAAACGCAATTTGTATCAAAATTTAATTAATATGATAATTATGAGAAAAAATACTTCAACTTTTTTTTAGTTTTAAATGTTACAAAAGATTAAAGAGGAATGTATTTTCTATATTTTACTGCTCTTCTGTTTCCTTTTACAAACATCAACTGTAAATATCAGCTGACAGAAATAGATATTTCACCAGATCCTTCCTAGTGTCGTAATTCGACGAATGTAAATTAACGGAACACATCGTTCTCCACGGAATCGTTCTACTATGGCAAACACGACGTATTCCAACTATCTCTGTTACGCTGGCCGAAAATTCAGTGTCGCACTTCGTCGACATCATACGGTTCTAATTCGTTTCTAAAGTTACAACGCTAGATCTAGACGAAAGGAATTCTAATAAAACATCACAGACGAATATGGGAACAGGTAGCTTAATTTCCGCGTTCGAAATGCTTCGCACATCGCATGTTATAGTTTCACTTTCCTAATATTCAGACTCGAGACACTTTCAGACTTTTTAAAAAATATAAGAATGTGTTTCTCTATATTTATAATATAAATTTTCCCCAATTTAATTTTAACTTGCAATAAATAACATCTAATTTTAATTTCTCTTTCTCATCTTTCTTTCTTTGTGAATACATCTTTAATTTTTCTTTTTATTAAAATTAATTATGTATTAACTTCATTTTTTTATATAATCGAATATTCGCGAATTTAATTTCTGAAAATTTGAGAATCTCTGAACCCCTTCAGGTTTTTACCTGAAGGATACGCATGCGTTGCGACCGACAGATGTTTCCTCCTCGCCAACTGTTGCTCTCCACGTTCGGGAGAGGTGAGAGGCGAGGCTGCATCTGATTTACCAAAAGAAAAAAAAGGAAAGAAAAGAAACGAAAGGAAAAAAGACGGAAAACTTCATTGCTCCCGCGTCCTACATCAGCTCGTGCTCGCCCTTTTTTTGTCGGAGTACCTTCGAAGGATGTACACATGTAGGGATGGTTCACTCTTATCTGAACTTACATGAATCCAATTATATCATTAGACTTGATAATGAGTCGTTGATAACGCGTAATCGATACGTTCGTATATGAAATTAAAACTTAAACCACATCTTCGCGATAATCGACACAAGACATATGTTTCTCTCTTCCGATATTTTTTACTTATTTTTTTAAAAGAAATTCATAATTTTTAAATTTACTTTTTACAATTTCCCCATTGATATCTCTACTATCTACTAATTCTGTTTTTTTTTTCTTCAATATATGAGATTCGAGAAAACTAGCAAACTATTTTAGGTAAAAATTTTTGTGTCTTCCTGAATCGAAACGTCGAAATGCGAAAAGTCCATACGCTCGACGGGTCTACCTCCGTTTACTTCGTAAGAAGCCTAGAGTTCAGAGGAATCGGCCACCACCTGCCCGATCGCGTCGCAGACAATCGCAGACAATCGCGCAATTCGTATGTAACATCGCGCATTGCGCTACGAGATTTATCGCGCACGCGGTTAGGGCCGACAGTAGGTCCTCCTTGTAGCGGCTTATTAAGCGGTGGTAAACCCTGCGGAGATCCACGCAGATCTTGGAACCGGTCACGACGCGCGCGTATATCAGCAACGCACCTCTCGCCATCACCTGCCGGTCGTTTCGCCCTCTTCCCCTTCGTTCGCTTCACCTGATCGTGGTTCTCCTGCAGCGGGCACCCGCAGACAAACGGACACCTTCACCGTACCTCTTTCGTGGCCTGGGCCAATTATCCTCTCGTTATATTTTTTTTCGCGATTGGCCTCTTAACGACATCACGCGGATTGTCCCTTATGTTCAGCAATGAATAAATCCTAGCAGTATCTAGTAAACTCTTGTTTGTTATATTGTTGTACGATAGCAAAAAATGTATTTATTTCATACATAAAGAGAAAAAAAGATGAATTATTATATGTATTTTTAATTCCACTAGATTATAAAATAAATGTAATTTATAAAAATTAAATGTTTCATTAAACCGAAAATTCTATATGTATATTCTACAAATATTATGTTACTATATATTCTCAATTTTTAATTTGTTCTGTAAATAAAATATTTTATCAAAAAAAATTCTGCTTTATATTTTCACTTTCTTTCACTTGATAACTGATGATGAATCAAGATTCATTTAATTTTAATTTAATAACGTCGTAATCAACTTTTTCCTTTGGAAAATATTCTACTCGATATCATCCTTTCTCATACTCGACATATTATCATTCTTGTGACATATTTTCAAGAAAAAAATTCACATTTAAATAATACGCGATTACTGATTATCACGAACGATTTTGCAATAATCCCTTCTATCTTATCCCTTTCCCCTTCCCTATATTCTCTGGCAAAAGTACCACGGGTCTGCTTATAGTCACGAGCCTTGTGCCTGTCAGGCCTGTCCTTCGTTCTCGTTTTTTTTCGTCTTGCTCCTCGTCATCCTCTCCGTTCGCTCGCCGATGGGCTATACGGCGTTCAAATCTCGGTCCTCGAGGGGGAGGCGATTGCTTAACGACGCCAACCACCTGCCCCGAAAAGAGGAACACGTGCTGCTACTACGAGGCAGCTGCAACTCATAGGACGATGGATATATGCGCCAGAACGAAGCTCGAAGCTGTTCGAAGTGTTGAGAGCGCGAAGCTAAAGGATAAACCGGGCGGATGTACTTCCTCCACCCCCCCGTCTTAATCAATAAATTGTCATATTTTATGATTGTTAAGAAAGACAATTTGTCTCAAAAAATCATAAATAAAATATATTTTATTCCGTTCCATATCGTCTTGTTACGACTGTGTGTAAATTTTATGTATAGGTGAGCAATACTCAATTATAGAATCCTAAATACTGATTTCTACTAATGATATTAATAATTATATAATTTTTATGTGTAATACAATACAACACGTAATAAAGTATTTAAAATTTAAAAATTATACATTTCTTTTTCGTTCATCATTCTGAGTAATTCAATAATAAAAATTCTCTTTGCTTCTAAAAAGACACTAACTTTTCAACGAAGGAATATATATATATATATATCTGGAGTGGAGCAGAAATTAAATTTATTTATTCACACGGAAAATGCTACGATAATATCTTACGTCGCGTGAGATTTATCTGACAAGATTAGAGACTAGCGCAACAGATGGCAAGTAGGACGCTGAACTCACCACAGAATTTTTGTATTTCGCTCGCTTACCTCCATTCGAGATGTAAAAGAGAGTTGTAGAAAATTAATTTCTGTGCTATATGTTCATTAATGTTCTAATTTGTTCACTTTTACATTATTGATCAGATGTATTATGATATATCCATCATATTACAACATAATAAATCAAAAACACGTATTAATAATTTTTATCCTCACATTATTTTCAATGCAGTTAATTGTTTTATATAATCACATATCAGTTAACATTATTTCAATTTATATAAATTAACTTATTAGATAATATGTCGAGAATAACCGAAAATATTTCTTAGGGGCTTTATTTTACTTTATCCTAAATTTTATTTAAAATTATTCCTTTTATTTCTCTCTAAATACGCGTAAAGCATTATAAAAAAAATGAAATTTTCAGATCTCTCGGTGATATTTTATCATCACTACATAATTTCTTTCCCGCCCTTTTCTGAGTGTCCGCTTTTCTTCTTATTTTGCAAACGCATTAATAACGGTGCATCTGACCCCGACAGAGAAACTGACGAAAACAGAAGCCCTGAAGAGGAGACGCGGAAATGAGGATCGCTTTACGGCACACGATGCTCGAGAATGGACGAGCGGGAAGAAGGTCGGCCAAGCTACACAGCTGCCCTTAGGCACGTGCAGCGCACCGCTACCTGAATGATTCTCTCTTCTTCTCTTATTTCCCGCTCTCTTGAGGCTACTTGAAAAAGGCGAGCTAGTTTTCTCAATAGACAGGAAGAAAAATGCGAGTGATATGCACTGTATGATGTCGAAACAAGTGATTCATAATTTTACAGCAGAAAGAACATCTAACACAGAACTGTATAACTTCAACGAGCATACTAGAGAAATAATTAATTTAACCATTTTCGCGTCTCTTTCTACACATACAATTAAAAAATATTATCTGAAAAAATTAAAGTTTTTAAAAGTCATATACGGAGGAAAATGTTTTACATTATGAACCAAAAGTTTTGTTGATATATACCCAAGAAAATTGTTTAGTTGTTGTAAACAAATAACATATTTGTTTATAGCAACTGAACAATTTTCTTGGGTATATATCAACAAAACTTTTGGTTCATAATACAAAACATTTTTCTCAATGTAAATGCCCCTGTTATTTTTAAAAATTAAAATTAAAACAGTTTCAAATTCAACATAAAATGATACTATTCTTCGTGTTAAGATGAACAACGTTTTACAAGCACTCTACTTTGCCATTTAACGTAACGATGAAACCCAATCCTCTGAACGTATAAACGGATCTGAAATGGAGAACATTTCTTTCCAACGTAATCCTCTTTCGCTACTAATTTAATGGTATCGATAAGTGCTACTTGATTTGAACCCCCCGAAGAATTTTGCTCGAGTCGACCTCACAAAGTATATTCGTTATCGTATAATGGAGTCTTGGAAGCACCAAGATCAAGAGGTCATCTAATTTCCTTCTCCAGGCAATGTTTAGGCTTCTCGAAAGGCATAATTGCAGCCAAGGGTCATCGCTGATGGATCTGTGCAATTTAAAATTGACGATAATCTCGAGGGCCGCTCGTACACCGCGTAATACACATCCCCGATCGATAATCCGATAATTAGCCTTTTTATCTTCTTAAATGGATGCTTTTTCGTGTGTGCTTCGCCCCATAAATAGATATGTAATTATTAAGAACTCGAAATTGTAACGGGAAAATCCAAGCAATACTCGCTGCTCAAAAGAAAAAATGTTTAAGCCAGCATATTACGAGATTGTTAAGAGTAGGATTTAATTAAATGATCCGTTATAACAATTGACAAAAATAGCCTCCACGTTTTCAGACTCTAAAGTAGATATTCTAAATGCAACGTGCGCCCGAATCCCTAGAGTTCCTCTCGATCAACGAAAAAATGGCGAACAAGTACCATACCGGATACAACGATATTATAGAACAAAGACTCCCATTGGCCCCGGTCACGATTAAGGATAGCCACGAAGTCCCGGCGCGGATGCGGATACTACGAAGCCCGCATGTTAATAGCCACCGGAAGCTCTTAACCATTTGTCTATTTCGCCGCGAGGCACGGCTCGCCGTTCGTGCTCGCCTCGATTTGCCCTCATTATACGAACGATCAAATGATATAATGAACGATTTAGCCTCTTGAGCCTTATCAGTCTATCTAATGGGACGTAGCTTGTCATGTCGTACCGTGAATTCGATAATTACAAGTTTGGAATGGCTGCCGCGGGATTGCGAGACTTATCCATCAAATTAGTGACTGAAGAGCGGTCGTATTGCTAACTCTGCGGGTTTCTGATGAAGATGCATTTTTCGTTTGCGGTGCGTTATGTAAAAAAAAAAAATAATAAATTGCTTCTCATATGTTCTCTTCATGGAAAGTTTATACTCGTTTGATAATCTCCATCATCATCAGAATGATCTCATCAAGATCTTATCTACTGATCATTTTTCAATTTTACTTTAACAAAATTTTAATTCTGCGAATTCTTTAATAAATGTTAATCGCTTCTCATTTAAATACTCAACGTTATTACAATCTCGATATTCTCGATGATCTTTATATTAAAATGTTTATATCCTTGAAATGCCTCTCTTTAAAAAATATCTAGCGGTTTTGAAATGTTTTGTATAGAAATTACTGAAAAAAATTATTACGTGACTATCGAGACTTCTTTAATGAATATTAGATTATTTCTTCACTTATGAAGATATCAGCTCCACACGTGTTTCAACCATGAAACCCTGAAGAGAGAAATACGTTAAGGCTGAAATCTGCATTACCAATATCGAAGCAAGAAACCGCCTGTTGTCGGTAACGTATGCAGCAAAGATAGCATAGTTTTCAAGATAAACGTTCCTCATGAATACTAGATGACGTAAGAGATATTTATACATCAAAGATAACGCGAATATTTAAAAATTATTTTATGTCATACTACCAGAAAATCTACACAATCATCTCTAGATTAAATAATTTCAGTCGTTTACCTAAATTACTAATTAAAGAAAAGACAAACGAAATCTCTTTAAAAATTGAGAAATAAATTTAAAAATAAAAATATTTATTGCAGAAATAATTTATCATAGCAATACAATCCGTAAAATAAATATCAAGTTAATTAACAAACTTAAAATTTTATTTTTAATAATTTAATTTTTACTGCAAAAATGTATTGATTGCAATTAAAAGTACATTATAATAAAAAATATGCTAACATTTTCATAAAGAAAGAAATAAATAAATTGATTACTTGCTTCATTATCGTTGTGTTCTAGAGATCATTACAAAAACACAAATAACACTATTTCTCCAAATTACTATCTATTTAATTCAAATTCAGTTCTCATCATAAAAAAATCAGCCGATTATCTCGCGAAAAATGACACATATCCAGAGATAATTATGAATCCGTGGACAGATGCGTAAGAGACAACATGATTGCGCTGCGCGTATTCTCAGAAAAGCTATTATGCAATTTAGCGGGGCACAGTAATTTCGTGTGTGACGCCCCGCGCAAAATGCTCCTGTCCCCGAGCGGAATGTAACTGCAAATTGGACACCTCGGTACTCGCGTTACGGTCCGTCCGCGAATCATCCCAACGCGCGTTTCGCATCTCGATGGAGAACGGCCAGCCAATGCGCGCGATGATGTTCAGCACCGTAACGCCCTAATCATCACGAATAATTCACAAGTGTAGCAACGAAGCAAAAAAAATAAAGAAAAAAATATTCTTTCCGTAAAAAGAAGAAGGAGATCATAGAAGATAGATTCTGTATTTTATGAGCTTCATCCTTCCGCCTACCGTATTCTATTCAATTTAAATGCGCATAGTTTAATAATTAATTCAACTGAACTTTCCATCTTTGTTGGAAGTAGACAACAACTATATATATATATATATTGTTTACTTTTCTCCTATTTACCGAATTTTTTATTTTATATTAAAGGCGCAAGGATAGCTACGTTTTACATTCTTAATTTGAAACTTTTGAGGATTAATGCTTGCTTCTCGGTTTGATTATTTTATCAAAAGATGTTCTAAAATTGACGATGACCCGTATTTGATTAATAATATTTTGTAAGATATTTCAGCGTTCGGTTTCAGCGCTCTCTCGAATGTTCTATGGCCACGTTGGGGTCAGCGACCACAGTTGCAACGTTATCCGTTCCGCGTTGCCAGGCTATCGATCTGTACACAGGCGCCTTGACCGACCTCCGATGCATCGCCAAGTGCAAGTGCAAGCAAAAGCTTCCTTTCTCCTTCTCTCTCTTTTTCTCCCTCTCTCTCTCGCTCTTTCTCTCTTGCTTCTTGCGTTATGTCCCAGAACGATCGCGATAAATAAAAGTGAAAGAAATAAAAAAAAAGCAAGAGCGCGAAGAGAAAGCCCGGACAGACGATTGTTTGTTTATCGTTCTCAACGCGAAGCTATTCGTAAAACGCCACGTATTTACATGCGAGTAAGATCCATAGGAATTTCATATCTCGTATATCGATAAAGACTTAATGCTGCAAGCGTTATTACTCATCGAAGTGAGCGTTCGGCGATCATGTGATCGCGATGACAAAGTTCAGCTAACAAACTATAAGAATACTAGACAAGTGACATATCATCTTTCTACAGATCACTTCAACTAGCTTCTTTTCTTATGAATTTTCAGTACTTGTTCATAAATGACTCAAGAAACAAACAACGAGCGACAGTCGCAAATCTAAAGATAAGGCGTATGTTTGGCAGAATTTAGGAGTTACCTGCCAATATCTTCCAAATCGGTCATTCACTCCACATTTACCCGATCGTCGCGATTTTAACTTCCTGTTCCCCTGAAGTAAACATCGCGTGATGGCGGGGCAATGACACCCAATTGCTCTGCTATCGATTCGCCGAACCTTCGCCGCGAAACAACCTAGTAGAAGTGGATGTGCTCGTGCACGTCTACTCATCCATCTTTCACTGACTAGACTCGATTCTCGAGTGTCCATGTTCGTCGTGCCGGCGGCTTGTAGAAAGGTTCAAGGTTACTCGTCACGGTTTCACTTTCAGCGAATACTTTTACCCCTCGAGGACGTTGCATTCGCAATCAGATCAACCACGATTGTAATTAAGATTCTCGATTCACCAGAAATCGCGGCTGTCGTGGTGAGACTTAAGATATAATTCATTCGAGGAATTATTCTACTTTTAAATGACGTTAAGTTAAAGCCTGTTGAGCCTAACTAATTGTGAGTTTAAGCTCTGTTCATCGAATATCATCAAAAATGTATCAAGAGTGACTTAAACCGACTAACTGCAAATTTAAAATAGATGAAAAAACAGTTTATCTAATAAAATATTCATTACATCATTGTCGTCTAATAAATCTGACGCACGCGGAGTTTTTCCAATTTAGTAATTTTTCCTTTTCATGAAATGGAGTTGTAGTCTTGAAAATACAAGCTACGCTCGAGAAGACCTATAAACTCGTCTGTATGCAAAATGGGAAATACTCAACAGGTACCTCGAGAAACCCCGAGAAAAAAAGAACGAACTCGCTATATAAGTTGACAATATTAAAGTTTTTAAGACAAGGTAATATGACAAAGATTTGTTCCAAGTTCCTGAAAATCTCGTTACGGCAAATAGCAAAAAGAAAACGATAGCGAAAAAAAAAGAGATATCCGCGGAATAACTTGCTAGTTCTTGCGGATTAATCTAAAAATTTCGTCATTGCTCCGACAAAGCTAACTGAGGGGGAACTTCTACAAGGTAAATACGCGAACTTTTACTGTTCGGAACTAAAAGACAAAGGAAATTCTCGAACTTCGTAATGACGTTCCGTGGATCGCGCGAGTCTGTGGATCGTCCAGTAAAATCGTGCCTGCAAGCGTGGCTGAAAGTCGCTAACACAACTAACAACATAACAGAGGATCCGTCAGGAAAGCGATTATCCGCGATTTAATGAAATTAGAGACAGCCACGCGGCAGACCACGAGCCTCTAGGCAGGAAGTGCTAAAAGCACTCAACAAGAACGAACATTGGTCTACTCGCTGGACAAAGTTCGCATCGCAATCACTCGGACACGTCAATTGTCGACAATTCTGTCGTTTCGCGTTCACTATTGTGCAAATCACGAAAATCACGAACTAAAGAGATAAACAAATATAAACAATGAATCTACTTGCTTCTACGTTACATCAAAAAAGTTTGACAAAATTATATAAGTTGAGTTTTACGATTAAATTTTTAAATGTATAAAATTTTATAATATTTAAAATATAGTAGAATATTATAATAAAGTGTGATATTGTTGCAATGCTAAATAAATGTTGCAAATATTATATAATATTAAACTGTTATAATGACAATTGTAGAAGTAAATAATTATATAATTAAACATTTTCATTCCGATTTTATAAGTTCATAAAATTTAGATTTTTCAATTTGATTTACGACACAATTTATTGGTAGTTGACGGTCTATACGGCTTTTGTTACGTAAATTCTACTTGTCGGTATATTCCATAGTCGTTGACTGTACTTAAAGTCTCCAATATAGAAACAGAGACACGTGCACACTTTTCAAGGAAGTAAACTCGCGTCAACGGGTTCTCGTGCGAGCTACTAGCGAATCATTTAGACCACGCGTCAATTGACACCAATTGAGAAGCGCGTACTCAAGAGAGGCAGTTAGTCAGCTGCCTCTTCATTGGATCGCCTCGTCTTCCAATCTAATCAGATCGAAATTTCTTGCCTGACATCGATTCTACTTCAAGCTCCAGATGTCTCATATCAGAGACGTTTAATTAAAGACGTATCAAATTTGTATCACTGTTTACCGCTTTATCTAACGTTTAATGATTACTTAAATTAGATCCAGCATAGTACGTTTGCTGCGAACATAAAGTTTATAATTAATCATCGCGCGCGCAGCCTAAGAGCGTGTTATTTATAATTGTTTCAAGCATATTTGAGTTCGCTCTATATATCATTTACGATTAATTGCCGTAACGTGCAGTAATATTTGCAATTTCGAACAGGTCTTAGTTATATATGTACTCTATCTATAATTAATTGGCAGTATTGCCATATGCCGTCTGTGTTTACAGTTGTTTCCATTCAGGGCATTTAACAATGTACTGTTTACGATAAATTAATATTACTATTAACGGGACCCGTTTTCCAGCTTCTGTTGCTGTATAAACTGTTCATAAAAAGATAAAATTTATTTCTCCAATTTTCTTCAGACATTTCGAATATTTCACGATTATTTCACGGAGCGTTTAGCTGCCTACACGCTGTTAGCACAATGCGGCGGTTGCTCGCGGGTTCCTGACCGTAAAATAGCTAACGAAGAAACCACGCGAAGAGAAATATAAACTCACCACAGTCAGGCTGTCCAACTCGCCGAGCCACTCGTTCAGAAGCTGTTCAGGATCTGTCTCGTTGTCGCTGTCCTCGGCTTCTTCCTCGTATCGCTCCATGGCGAGCCAACCGTCCGTCGAATCGTTTTTCCTGCACAGAAAAATTAAATCGTCAATTTCTTTTTCAAAGTATTTCCATCAAGGTATTATTTTAAAATCTGGAATATAAATTTCTTGTATACAGAGAACACATATACAAGAACTCCTCTATATCACAATAATTTTATTGCATGAATTTAAAATCAAACGCAATCGCAAAATATCGCCACAGTAAAGTTGTGGAGATTAAACCAACTGCGAGAAATTTGGTAAAATAATAGGAGATTGCTGATAAACGCAACGCTTTCACCGAAATTGGATTTATTTTATGAAATAGAGTTCTGATAAAATTTGAGCGTTTTGTTTCTTCAACAAAGCGGATACGTTATCAGTAAATTTGTACCAAATGCATACCCAATTAATTAATGGATGTAGAAATATAGAAAATTATAGAATTGGAGAAATTATGAAAATGCAAGGAATATTATAGCATAATTCTGCACGATACGTCGCCTTCCCTTTGCACTGCATGCAAGTATGTCATCGACAAATATGTACCGTCTACGTAATATAGCTTTGTTCGCTCGAGGGTAACTTGCGGTTACCAGCTGCGACGGCGCAGAAATGTTGACGAAACATTTAGTAGGAGTGTTGAACGGGCCTTGGCCCGAAATTCCCATTAATGGAACCGCGAAATTGTGATCGTAGAAACGAGAGCGACATAAATGTCGCTTTGTCACAATTCCTTTTCATTAACTCGTATAATTGGATGTACTCGTGCCGCAAATTGAAACGTGGAATTCCGCTTCATTGTAATTAGTTAACCCTGGAGCGCGCGTTTACGATAGTCTTGCTTAAGATTGATATCTTACTGAAATATGATACCAATTAAATGTGCAGACTACTCATTTAAGTTAACAATTTGACATCAATACGAAATTACATATAAAAACAAATAATATGTAAATAAAAATATTTCACAATTACCTGAGCGTAGAAATATTAATTTAATAATGTACGCGAATGTTGTTGAACAAAAAGCAAATACAACATAATTCATAAAAAAAATAACATTTTGCTGTGTCAAATATATATATTTTGCAGTAATAAACAAGTATATTACTTTCCAGTGAGCGCGGTGCAAATATGCAAAATGGGTTAAGGTAAAATGTCATGCATTCCGGGATTAAAAACTGCAGTCGAGTTAAACGTCAAGAATTAAGCCGTAATTACAGACGGTGCTAACGAGACATTAGATTAATTTGTCGCAGCCGTGCATCGCGGTCAAGTGCGCACGGCGCCATTACGGTAATGAAAATTAATTTAATCGTCCGATTGTCTCGAGAGAAATCAACTCATTGTGCCCCGCGTCCTCCCTCCCCACTTTGCACTATTCCGACAAAATGCATCCCCGGTTGCGGGGCATGCACTTGCGCACAGACCGGTCCAGTGTTGCAACGATTGCGGGTGGACCGTATCGATTCCGTTAATTCGATTCTCGTTAGGCATCACTCTGGATAAATGCACGCGCGCGATTGTTAATTATTTCGATTCAGTCACGCCGTAGAAATGCAACCGTTTATCTCCGCCGTCTCGCTTCCCGTCGAAGGACCTTCGGTAGCAGCAAGATCTTAGCGCAGCGGCATAGTTCTGCGATTAGGCAATCACAATTCCGCGATATCACTAAGAATTTCTATCGTAAAATATTACTTCCTGCGACGCGAAGAACTTGAGACTAGAAAGTTATAAAAATATTCTTGTTATGGAAAACGCAAAATTTCACGAATATATTTGGACATTTTCATAATTACATTACACTTTGACTGACAAATTGTTAATAATAAAATCTACATTTTCTACTTCTTGGATAGAGTGTAAGAGACTAATTCTGATATAAAATCGTCCGTTGCGAGAGGACGATTCTCATTTCTAGCGTGTCATTTTCACGTGACAGCTTGGAAAAGGGCTGATGCAAGTCCTTGTGGTAACGCGTGTGGGAAAGTAGCAGCGATCCGTGTGGGTCACTTCTAGATAGAGCAGAACACCCGCGGGTGCGTGCCCGAGCTGAATGGCACGTCGTTGGACGGTTTTGCATAAACACGCCACGCCGTGCCACGCAGGTGCGGTGTAATCGTCTCGCGGTCGGGACGGAATAGCATTCCACCGAAGTAGCGCGAAACTGCACTGCTAATTGCGCCAAGGAGGAGCCAGAGCGAGAGAGGAACGGGTTTACGGTGCACTGGACGAGGTGTCCTTGCAAGGCTTACATCCAGATAGAGCGAACATGGTAGCGCGGATCGCGGAACACACGCTGCAAGGACGGAAAATGCGCGGCGACGCATCAGCTTGCCGGGCGATACAGCTTTCTTGCTACCGGAACGAGCGTAGAAAATGTCATACTCTGACACTTTGCGATCGTTCCGTACTTTTTATCCCGAAGACACGTAAAGGTTAATATATGATTTGATAATGACTTTCTCTTCTGGTATAATACTTGGTACCATAATAAATTATCTGACTATATTACGTCTTATTTGTGTAATGAAAGATGAAATAAGACACCTGAGAGAAATAAATACCTCAACGAAGCATTAAAACATATTTATATAATATGATATGATAAATTTTTTTAACTCTATTATAGTGTTACATTTGAATTTCATGCAATTGGATCAACAATTTATATGATATACACATTGCACGTAAGTGCAGTAAGAAATTTAATAAATTTTAGAATGTAATTTATCACGTTACTATTTTCTCGTAATATAATTATTATTAATTCGAATTGTTATAAAAATATAAAACCTAGAAATAATAAACTTGTAAATCACGCTGTTATATAAAAATTATAGAAAACTTTTAATTTTCTAATTTTGTCCACGGATTACAAAAATTCTAGTTGATCAGAAGGAAAAATATCGAATAAAGTCGAAAAGTTAAGAAAATAATGCAAGTTGATGGAACAACGTATTACGTATATACAGCGACGAACTAGGGCCGTGGTGTGCGTGCATGAAACATAGACCGAGATATCGATTGCTCGATTAATAATGCAACGGACAGACAAAGCTCTCCCGTTTCTCCAGCAGCGGCGACATAACCGATGTTGCAGCTAGACGGCTTGTCTTTCAGCCGAAGAAACGGGTTCCTACATCGATAACGAGGCGCCTCTTCGACTATGCACGGTTCATCCCTCATGCGACCAATGTGATCGATCGCGTCAGAGCACAGCTTTATTCAGACTCCAATGAAGCAATCATGGAATAGCTCTCTAACGCAACTCGCGCACTCTTCCTCTTATCACATACGATTCTGTGAAAGAATTACAAATCGATAGCTAGTAACACACGGTTCGATTATATATATTTCACAACGGTAGAATAGTTCAGGTTAAAAATGATAAAAGAAGATAACTTCGGTAGAATCCTTTGAAGCACCTAGATACAAATATCTATCAAGCTAGAATACTCACATAGACACAATCATACGAAACGAAACGGAGAATTTAGTGCTCTTTATGTACTAAATTAATGCTCTAATCCTGATTTTATTGCTCTAGCCGTTTTGCGAGAAATTATTTTTGTGCTGTCTTTTAAAAAAGTTAGAATATCCATTAAAAAAAAGAGTAATTAAAAAAACACTTATATTATAATTTAGTTTAATTATGTGGTTTTAATATGTTTTAGTTTAAATTTTAGGGCGCTACCTCTTACGCCGAAAATTACTTTTATGCTAGTTTTTAACAAAGTTAGAATACTCCCTTAAAAAAAGAAGTATTCAGAAAAATACGCTTATACTATAATTTAGTGTTATTTATGTGCTTTTCGTATGTACTGGCTTAATATTTTATCTTACTATCCTTTACGCTGAAAAACTACCCCAAAAGTTTATCACTTTGAATCTGATCTATCATGATCATCAAGAAAAGTTGGATACATGGCACAACTAATGTGTTAATTAAGTGTTAATTTATTGTTTCTATCTCGAATTTACTAGTTTTTACTACTTATTACTCTGGCCGTTTTAAATGGGTATTCTAATAACTTTTTTAAAAGACAGCACAAAAATAATTTCTCGCAAACGGCTAGAGCCGTTAATAAAATTAAGATTAGAGCATTAAATTAGCACATAAAAAGCACTAAATTCTCCGCACAGTTTTGTATGATTGTGCCTACGTGAGTATTCTAGCTTGATAGACATTAGATACGAATGTTATCAAATATCAACCAAGATATCACTATAACGCTTGTCAGTCGCTCGTTCCATTCGACACTGGGAGCGTTTATCGAATTAGCGATATCTCCTCGTTCGCGAAGGGTGCAGCAGATACGAATGAGTTACCAGAGATCTCTTCACGAAACGAGTATACTCGAGATATCGTAAGGATCAACGAAAGGGATGAGCTTCTTGGCGAAAGTGCCTCAGGGACTTACAGGCGAAAGAGGCAGTAAGGAAAGGAAGAGACTGTCGTCGAATCGACATGTCGGTATAGGATGAATCATAATCGAGTAAAACCGATGCAACGAGGAAACATATCGATATTGATCAAGATTAAAAGATATCCGAACCGATACCATGGAACCAGAACAGCCAGTATCATTTAGCCTCAAGATAATGAAAGGGAAATATGATATGACATGATGAGATATGGAACATTATTCGTTCTTCATTTACAACAAACCGCATTACTTTTTTTAGCTGTATATACAATTTAAATAATAATTATATGCTTTGACATATGACTCCATCAAAAATATATTTAGATTATATAAATATGCTAAGCTATAAAACAGAATTATTTATGCTAAAGTTCGTATGCCTCATATAATTTGATTAAATTTATCTGTAAAAAGAGTAAATGATTAATGTAATTATGATTTAATAATAATTTTATTATAAATTGATAAGCATTAATATTAGACGATTAATACAAGCGGTGTTTGTAGAAAGATCGCGAGCGTCTTACGTTCCTGTCGGCAATGGCGGAAGTCACCCTTGGGAAGGATGCACCGTCTTTCCTTGAATCTTATCTCCTCTTTCACGCAGAGTCCTCTCCGTGCAACGCCCCGATTCGATCGATCCTCACCTTCTAGCGTTCGCGTTCAGATCTGCCTTATGGAACACAAGCTTGCCCCGCCGCAAAGAAATTCCGCGGACACGGAAACGAGGGTCGAGAAAACCCGGAACGAGATGGATTCAACGGATCTGCTTCCGAGGGTGCTCGGAGGGTGTCCAATGACTCACGTGTATACTCGGGGAAACCCTCCACCGACCATTCAAAAGTTTCTCCGAAAAAGGATTCGGGAGGGATGTGCGAAGCCCCGACAAACTGGTCGCGAAATTAGAAAAGTGAAATAACGCACCAAAAATGTTATTAAATTTCCATATCTTAGTAACTAAATTTTAAATTAAAATCACATTGAAACAAGTTTACTTGGAATAAATTTTGATTATTTATATGCATTTCTATGTCAAATTTGTTCAATCATTTTTAATTATTTATAACTTAACAGTAGGGCTGCCAATGAGATTCGGATTTTAAGAGATTCGGGTATCCGTCAATTTGGGTATCCGGATAATATGAAATCTCAGATTCGGATATTCGGATCTGCAGATTCGAATCTTAGAGTTTCCTGACGGGACAATTAATTAAAAATTCAGTTTGATTTTATTTCATATACATTTTTGTTATTTTTCAATATAATTCAAAATAAATAATAC
>VBVR01000371.1:0-53578 GCA_011638315.1 Tetramorium parvispinum | reverse complement strand
GGGCGAGAAAAGCTTCCTTTTCAGGAACGCCGAGCGAAATAACCTCGTCTTTCGAAAAAAAGTATGACACCCCGAACCGCACATTCGTACACGAAGTTTATTTCCGACAATTAAAAAATGCGATCGCACAGATTCACTTACAGTTCGTCAGAATACCCGCAGTCCGCCATATGCAATGTCCGAGCAGGTAGATCGTTTCGTCGCTGTCTTCAAATGTCCGCAGGACGCATCGATCGCGATCGCGCGGGCCGTCAATGCACTCGAGACGACCGTCCGTCACTCGGCAAGACACTTCCGACACTCGTTCGCGCGCGAGATTCACATCTGACGGATAAAAAGACACGAGAAGCGCGTAGCGGCCGCGATTCGCCGTCGAACCCGCGCGCTACGCGATAGGACTGAATGTAGCCGTTAAAAATTAGGCGAGGGGTGGGAGGGGGGGAGGGAGATGCGTTCGTCAAACGTTCGCGCTTCGAGCGCGCCAGCTTCATTGAATACGCGCGGTATTATACCGAAACGAGTAAACTCGCAAAATTTCTCGAAAAACGAGTTATATATCTATGCAGCTGGGTCGAAATAACGTTTTAATGTATTCAAAATGGATTAACTCATTTTTGCATAATGTTAAAACACTCCGCGTATGAATTTCGCGTTACAATCGCGCGCGCGAGAGAGGGCATATCGGCGCGCTGAAATTAGCCGCGAATTACGCGTTTCGCGTTTCCTCCCCCCCCCCTCACCGCTCTCGTCGCACTCGTCCTGCCGCCCGTCGAAAAACAATTTTTATCTGTCTATTATTTCATAGCGAGAAAACGGGGCCTCGAGGAGCGTCGCTCGAGGACCATTGCTCCACTGCCGAGCTTGTTTACGCTTTTTTGCGCCCGAGATCCGCTTCCTGGAGATCAGCGCCTCGCGAGACGCTCGGCGCGGTGTATATACATACTTTCCCCACTCTTACCAAATTTTTCATAGCAGCGCGTCGATTAGCGCGAATTCGAGACCGTGTCGAAGCCCGCTTGGCGTTTCCTGCATTTTCTATCCCGTCGATCGTGAATTTCGCGTGTTAGAATCGAGCGACGGGTGGTCGTCTTGTCGCGTATTATCGAGATATGCATTGTAAATTCCTATGGGTTGCCACTGCTCCTACTCAATATTCGGATAATTTGACTAAAACAATGAGATAAAATTAGCGACGTATTGAATAAGTCTTACCCAGGTAGAACAAGAATTCAGAAAAATGTCAAAATGTCTGCAAAATGTCATTCGTGCGTCATTTTATCACAATTTTAGCGTTATTTTGATGTCAGCATGACGTCATGATTTTTGTTTTACGATGTTGTTTTTCTGGGTACTCAATATGTTGTTAATTTATTTTATTTAACTTCCTTATTTAACATTTTACTTTGCTTTTAGTCAAAATTAATGAAACATTGAATAGGAGCAGTGGCGACCTATAGAATAGTTAAAAATGATTCAAATTGAGTATAATTTGACACTACGAGTTTCAGTGCGAGAAGAGGGTGTCAAATAACCGAAAATGTGTGTGAAAAATCGATTGACAGCAAATTTGTCGTGTATATATTTATGTAAATCCGTACGATCGATCAACACGTTTCTCGATGTTCGCAAGTAGCGTCGAATTAATTGATTTATCACGTCATAGAATACGGCAAATGTAAGAAGTTCTAATAATAGCGTTTTCGACTGGCCCTAGATTAATCGCTCCTCAGAATAATAAGGATAATAAAATGGCAAATCATACATACATGATTAACTCTCGCTCTTAGTTTTCGTTTTCGTCGACGCTTCTGACGACGATACAATGAAGTAAAAGTAAAAGTTCCTCATCTAGTGACACAAGACGGAACTTATGACGTCATTAATCGCTCCCGGAGCGCGTAACCCAGAGCCAATCGAAAACGTTATAAGATTCTAATTCTGCTTAGGGATGCGCGATTTTGAAAAAAAAAACCGATATAAAGAGTATCGATAAAAATGAAAAAATTAATACTAAGTAATCGATTATTGTAAAAAAAAATCAAATATCGATATATCGGATCTCCAAAACATCGACAGTTAATAATCGATTAATCGACAAAAAATATCGGACGTTTCGATTAATTGGTCAACGTCGCACATCCCTAATTCTGCTTCCTCATTGGCTACCGTACACAGCACACGGTATACATTATTATCTTAATGCAAACGATTTTTCGTGTCTCTTTGCTCGCCGAGCGTGAAAGTCGCGTCCAGTAAATTTCGAAAGTCCTACTATTTTACGCAAGCGAGTCACGGAGTTTGTTTATATCGCGGAGTGTTTTCTCGGAAGGGTCGCGTTCACCTCGGGACATTCGGAGCGGTGCGTCGGCCTCCCCCGCCCCCCCCACTCCTCCAAATTTTTTACGCTTCAGTCGCATCGTATTAGCGCAGGTTCGAGGTCGTGTCGCGGCCGTCCCGCGCTTTCTCGCTTGCCTTTTGCCGATCGGGAGGCAGTTTCGCGTGCGGATTAATGACGGGAGTGTCGAATCGCGATCGACGCGGACGATCGTCTCGTTGCGTCCGTCGCGTCGATCCGCTCGGTGACGATTATAGAGGCGTCCTTCGCCACCGGCGCCGAGATGATCTATCGAGCCGGAGCAAATGGCGGACCTGAAAAAAAAACGTTCCCGCTTCGCGGGCATAACGAGTTGAAGTGAACGAGTGAATCCGCGTCCCGCTCGTCGAAAGTGAATCTCGCGTCGTCGCGCGCGGTGGAGCCGCAAAGTTCGTCGGCGCGCGGGTGAATTGGCGATTTGGTGACTTGGACTCGCGTCGCGAACGATTTCCCGCGCTCGGGAACTATTGGAACGAGCGTGCCCTCTCGTGTCATCTTTTCGGCTCCGGGCAAACGCGCGTTTTCCCGCGTTTTCTTTTTACTCGTCGAGGGCCGCGTATAAATGGAGTCGCGAATGATCGTTTCCGCGCATCCGCCCGATCGCGATTAGCCCGTCGATTAGCTCTGTCGAGATAACCTGTCGATCGCGTCGCTACATATGGCGGGCTCCGAAAGTTTCGGTTTCGCGGGAGCCGAGTGAATTAGTGAATTAGTGAGTTAGTGAAGTGATTACAGTGCGCGAGGGCTTTACATAACCCCGGAACGTTGTATCATCGTCTGAGGCGAGGGAGCAGCCGAGAGCAGCAGGGAGGAGCGAAAAGGAGCGAAAAGGAGCAGCGCGAGAGGGAAGCAGCCTGTAAAACATCCTACGGCGACGTACATCGGCCGGTGAGTGAACTCAGTTATTCCGCTCGCATGATTGTTGATTTATCCATTAAAACAATGGTCGAAAAAAAAATCGGATTATTTCGCGATCGATGTTTTAATAAAAATCACGGAGGCTCCGGTGATTAACAATAATTTAATCACACATCTGATTATCTCACTTACTTCATCTTTCGTATCGATGATTTATTAGTCATGATTGTTGGTTATTCAGAAGCTACATAATTGCCAGCTCGACTGCTCAGTAATCCCGCTCAATAAGTCGATTACAATTTACTCGACCCCTAATTACGCGGCGAGGCGCGACACGATCTCGCACGTCTTACGTAGCTATTATCGTACGTTGTTATGTGCGTCGGCAGGATTAATGACGTGCGCGCGACCCGAGCGCGTAGCCGCTCGAAGAAGACTCGCGGTGAAATTAATGCGCTTTTGAAAACTTAAATCGGATCGACGCGCGGACAAAAGGGCATTATACCGTGTATCTGCGCGGTCGATACGCGTGCACAGCTATATTTGCATATTTACGATATATTTACATTCGCGCACGCGAGTTCGGATATCGCGCCGTTATCCAGCAAGCGGGCTATCGACGTCGCGGATACAAGAGCGGAATTAAGCACCGCAATAAAAATCATACGCCGTGGCGATTTATCTGCTACGGCGGCGACGGCGGCGACGGCCGTTAAGTGCTTCCAGCAGAGAGACGAACGTTACGATTGCGTAACGGCCGGTGTTCCTTGGCGCTCTTACGCAACGGCAAAAAATTATGCAATGTTCCAGCGAAAAGTCTGCGTCCGCGACTGCGAAGACGCACTTCGCGCGTGAGCGGACGAGCGACGCGCGATTATTGTTGCTAGGAATAACACACGTAGCCGCCGCACATTCAAATCACTTTGACGTTCGCTTGTTTGCATATCGAAGTAGTGTGGGATTCAAGCTCGTCGGTCCCGAGCTGCAAACGGGATCCTCCTCCATTTCCAACGCGCAGTGATAAAGTTAGAAATATTTAAATTGGAAATAAATTATATTATGATGAGGGTTTTTCTTTAACCTCGCCGCAAGAGGCTTTTTGTCGGACTTTAGGCTGTAATGTGCCTAACTTATGTGCTTGTTTAAAACCCGACTCTGTGTCAAGGTGCGTTCCTCGATTTCTCTTAAGACGCATTTTTTAAACGATTATTGCGGACCGTTTCCGTGAAACGTAATGGAAATAAGCAGAAACTGCCTTTTTAATAATCTATAAAAGATTTTTAGATTGCATTATATGGGAAAATAAAAACTTTATTTTTCAAATAGTAGCTATGAATAAATTAACTTATAAATAAGTTAAAAATGTGTTTCACTCGTTACAGTGGAACCAATAATTTATAAAAATTAAAAAAATTTTTTTCCATAAAACACATATGTGCATGTATCACTCATTTTTAAACTTTATCTTACACTGAAAAACAATTTTGTTTAAAAATGGACGAACCAGAAAATCTAGAATTTCTATTATAATAACCAGAATATTTGATCAATCCCAACAAGATTTTCTGATTCGTCTGTTTTTAACCAAATTTTTTTTTCAACTTATAATTAGACCATAATTAAATAAGAAACGCGAACGTTGGAATCTGTATTATCTTTTTTTATCTTGTAATAAATCGATGAGCACTGAATTATTTCAAGATAAGTCGGAGTAAGTCAGAAACGTTCTCTAAATTACGTCTTCATAATAGCTGTTGACCGTTTCGTTAACTCGCTTCCAGCCTTGGTCTTACCACGCGTCTCACGCGTTTCGAAACGCAATTTAATGTTCGCTCTTGGACGATTCATGCCAAGCCGCGGCTGTCAGTCGGCTCTCTTATTTTTCTCCTTCCTTATTCTATTCTTGTTCCTCGCTGAGGACGCACTACCGAAGATAATAATTAACTACGACTAATAAGGCCCGCGCGATCCTTCGGCAAGTTCGACCGTCATCGGCGTGTCGAGGCCCGAGCGTTTGCATTACGGCATTACCGGGCCGGCTGTGTGCAGGCTCATTCCGCTAATCTTGCGTAGGCACGCATGTTGCTCGTGCTTGTCGGAAACGCGACATCGTCGACGTCGCTCGTCACGGAACAAGAAGGCCTTACGTGGTTGCATGCGAGCACACGTGCGCGCACACACGCGAACGCGAGGACGCACGTACGTAACACGTACGCGCGTACGCCGGCACGGTGCACGACGCGAGAGGCGTAAGCCGCGCGCTGCCGAGGAGTGTATCGTATCTCGAATTAAAGCCGCTAAAGTGCGCCGTGGTATTTCGCGGAAGGCACGATTTTGTTGTCCGTGGCGACGAATATAAATTCCAAATCGATTCCCGCGAAGGAAGACGTTGGACTTTCCGCGATTTTCCGCGTGTCAATGATTAGCCATTTTTTTACACAGCTTATAACACGTACGCTTGACATATTACGGGTACTGTAGATTGCCATCGATTGCGTTCGTACGTGACAGTAGCGGCTTTGCATGCGCTTTATTGTAAGGTAATAGTAGGTCCATTTTTCTTCTAGCCGTACGCTTTTCAGACGTGTTTTATTTTGCTCTGGAAAGCAGCAGCGAGCAACATGCGGCGTTGATCGCGACGATTATGAATAAAATTTTGAATCGTTTGTTGCAAAAACGAATTGGGATTCTGAGATCTTTTTCTGGGTGAGATTTATACCACGTTATTGAGACACGCGGATAACTTTAATAAAAATATCTGAATAATTGTTGAATCATTATTAATATGTTTAGCCGTTGATATGTTTCTTTGTTTGAATTTTGTGAATGATTTGGAGCAGAAACTGATCGACCGATATTATACATAGATAGTGCGAGCTACTCGTTGCGTGAGCGCGTTTACATATCCTGCGAGACGGCGCGGCAAGACAGTCGAGAGTAGCTGACTGGGCCATTGTTACAGCTGTAATCGTGATTAGCATTTAATCCCGTTTTCAGTAGGCGTACGAGTGGGGAAGGGAGGCGAATTCCGCAATTGTGCCCCGGAGTTTTCCGCGGGAGCACCGTGAGAGAGGCAGCTGCAGAAGCTGCAGGAATGCGCATCCGTGGAATATAACGTCCGCCGTTGGTATTTTGAGTCTTGCCTGCAGGCACTTTCGGAGGTTTAATCGTACAATTTTCGAATATCTCAGTAGACGCTACTGCTCGCCGTTGGCTATCGTCGGTTAACTCGCTATATTGTTACGCACACCGTCTTTCGATGCCGAACGCGGTTAAGTCGTAAAAAGAAAGTAACATATCAGGGATATCTACTTTAAACGGTATTTACTCGAGGAAAAGTTTTATTTTTTGCATTCCTTTTTTTACCGTCCGCAAATAGACAGTCATGTTGTACAAAAATGTATTAACTTGTGAGAAGTAGTTTTCTGAGTAGAATAAGTTTAAAATGCAGGATTTTGTGTCGACCAATCTATATGTATATGTATAATTTATTTATTTTTATTTTGAGAAACTGATTTTTATATGTCCAAAATGTTACATTAATGACGTCTATAACTTTTTACACTGTTGGTAGTCTTTAAATATAGGGTAGACCGAGGCGAATCGAATGAAAGTAAGAATTGAGATCGTATTTGTTATACTCATCAATATATCTAACCATATAAAATACGAATAATAATTATTAGATATATTGATGAATGTAACAAATACGATCTCAATTCTTATTTTGATCCGACTCGCCCCGTGATCCGATTCGTCTCGGACTACCCTATATACAAATAGGAATTAAAAAGTCTATAATTTTTTTCATATGCGTCCGAAATTTGACTTTCTCGATTTATTATATAGATATAAACCTGCAATTCACAAGCAATTACAAATCTTGAAGTAATTGATAGAAATACAAGTGGTAAGTAATCAAAGGTTGATACTCAACCGGATTGCGATTAAAATTAATTTCCGGTTTAAAATCCTGAAAGTATTGGTCATGTGTGTTGCCCGTTATCACTCCACTCGTTATCGTCATTTCGAATCACTTTGGTCGCGTATGTCATGGCAGATTACGCATATAACTTCAGCGAATTTAGTTTAACGAATCAGCAGCGGATGTGTTTCACGGTCTGTTCGAGCGAAGATCATGCATTATGCAATATATGTGTTTGTCTATATATGCGCTTGATTAAACTTCGCAAAAATGCGAAAACATAGAACTCTCGCTTGAATTATTATTGGTCCGATTATTAATATTCTATGAATTTCACGAAAAATATAGAAATAATAATTTTTATATATTCCACACATCTCTATATTTATAAAAATTGGTTTTAAAAAACTTTATATTTATATTTATCAATTTCATTTTCTTGTTCTGAATCTATTGCATATGTATTTACATACATATAATGAGAATTTTTAACATTGCATCTTCTAGATTTTAAAATTAAATATCAGATAGTAAATAACTCACGAATAGAATTTGATGAATCTTTCGTTTTTTCCAATTTCTTTTATTTCTAAACCCCGACATTTTACATATGATTTATTTTATCTGTTGCTGCAACGTTATTCTAAAGAAAAATATCGATAAAAGACGATAATTCAACAAGAGTTGTCGGACATTGAGCATATATATCAATATGGATTTATGTTAATCAAAAATGAGTGACTACACCGAATAATCAAGTATATAATTTTCATCGATTCGACGTGCATGCAAATCGTGAAAGAAACAACACTCCAGCATAGGAAAACAAATTCTTTGCCGATCAAGTTTAACAAATATTATTGACGTAAAAGATAGCGTTCAAGTATCTTTGAGAATCGCGAAAAGTTATACGCGGTTTCAACCCGAGCACAAGTATATTGAAACAGTATCGATATCGGTATCATGATTAAATTAGAGAAACGGAAAAAAATATCAATCCTCAATTTACACGAATTCATATGTAATAAAAATCTCTATCCGTATAATAGAAAGTCCCCTACGCGATAAATTTAATAAAAACTTAAAATGCATGATTAAATATGCACTATAATATTATAATTAGTAATTAGTAGTTAATGTATTTAAATTAATATATTTAACTTTAATTATAGTAATTGTACATTGTTTGCTAACTTTTAAGCATCGATAATTATAATTAATATTGGTTTTAACAGATTATTTTTCAGCAAAAATTGAAAGAAAACTAGCGACATTAATAAAATATTTTACTTAATAACGAAAGAATAATATGAAAGCATTTCTAGTTGTAAATAAACGATGTCGAAGGAGTAGTTACAAACTGAAGAAGAAATTAAAATATGACATTTCTAAAACATGACACAAAGCTACGTCTCGTACCAGAGGCGGAATAATATTTACGTAACACAAGATATTGCATTTCTTTGAGTAGATTAAAAGATAACCACGAAAAAGAAACGTGATCACGAAAATTAAAACGTCTGACCGCGAGCTCGATTTTATTATTACTTTGTAACTAATTGAGACTCAAGTAAAACGAACGAAAAAATCTGCAGAAAACTACAACAAATTAGTAAGATGTATTGAAATGCTGATTTGAGAAATATACATTAGATATATCTTGATTAAAACCAATTAAAATATATAAAACAATAATATGGGAAAAAGTGTTCGTAAACTGATTATTATAATTTAACCTGATAAGATAACAAAGCATCGATTATTATTCTGAAATACCCTATATATAATGTACGAGATTTGAATTAAAAACGATGATATCGATCGTGACGAAATCCTATTTCAGCAGCTACACTATGCTAATTTAAGAGTTCGGAGCTATCTGTAAAATCAATATACCTTACCGAAGAGGCAATACGTACGCGGATATTAATTAATGAAGCGCCGACTAGTAACGCGCGATATCTCACTCATTCTTATCTGCATCGGAGAGCCAACAGCGGTCAAGGATTACGCCGTAGCGCTATAATTAACGTGGCGATATCGTCATCGGATGAAAACGACAGAGAGAGTGAGAGAGAGAGAGAGAGACCGATGTATTCATCATATTTGAAGTATGTCATGCTATACAACACGAGTTCGGCAAAATTTTTCACATACATCGGCGATAATGCCGTGTATCGCGCCGTGGAATTGCTTAAAAGCAAGAGGGAAATAGCGGGGAGAACGCGGTGCCGTTAAAGCCACTCTATAAATAATCGGCCGGTGTATTTCCAGGGTCCTCCCCCCTCCTCGCTTACGCAACGTTCTGCAAAGGCGATAAGGATAAGCACGAACGTTCGAACTTGCTTGGTGAACGGCTCTTGCGAGGCCCCCGCGGGCCGTGCACAGTCCGCTTATCGGCACAGTCTTCTCGCGACGTTTTAATTCACACACATATACACTCATCTCTCATTCATCTGTCTGATTTCCTTGATATAAGCGGAGTTCCTTCTTTCCATCGAATAACTTCCTTCCCACTTAATTGTTAAATATGTTTCCTGAGGCATTTAGTTGTGAAAAAAGACTCTGATCAAAATCGTTCGTAAGTTCGTTGGGTAAGTCAAGATGATACGTTGTAAAATATAAAAAAATAAATAATTGTCTCTAAAGGAGTGAAGTACAATATTAATATTAATTAGTTTCGCAGTCGTTAAAATGTATGCCAGGTATTTATAATAATTGTCATTGGATTGTTGCACATCGTTATGATATATGAATCTCACGATTTCTCATTATTTTAACTTGGAATTCTTTCAAATTTGATTCGAACCGAATTTAATAAAAGACATGCATTCGGTCCTCAATGTTTCCCGATTCACGGCGTTATCCGATTACGCGCTTCCTCAATTATCTTCTCATCGTCGCGATCCCCACAGTCGTAATTCGCCAATTGATTTTCTCTATCAAGCTGTCGGGCGAGCGAAAAAGACGGGAAGAGAGAACGGAGAAAGTATACAGTGTTACGTCCAAATCGTAAGCTTCCTGCTGCGGGCTCATTTCGCTCTACGATTGTAATTTCGAGTTACGTTATCATGACGAGGAAGACGAAGGCGAGAACGAGTTTCTTTACGCGCTCGCATTCGGATTTCTCCGCGCCGTAATCCAGACTTTTCGTGCGTCGCCGTCGTCGACGCGCTCGAGAAATCATTTGCTACTGATTTCTTCCACAAAAGCGGGCGCGCGAAAGAACTGTTCATTTCCGGTGACCGTCCCTCTGGTATTTTAACTGAAATATCAAGCGATTCTCGAAAGACTTTGACTTGAAAAGAATTTCATTTGATCTGCAATTCTAAAGTGTTTTTTTGGACAAGTTATATGAAAATTTTTTATATTTTATAAGATATTTAATTTTTTATTATTTATATTGTATTTATATAAAATCTTCTCTCCTAATTTCTTCTTACGATTATTTTCGAAAAAGATTACGCGAAAGAAGTAGGAAAAAAATGTGTGAAATGAAATAAAGCTTTAGTTCTGAGACACCCTGTAAAAAATTGCAATGATTGAGTTGGCGAAATCTCGAAAGACAGGGGAGAAGCTCACGTATCGTCGCCGTTATCAGCGAAGAATCGTATTGCACAGTCGCAGTTCGCTCGACGTAACGTGAGTTATCGCGAGAAGAAGAGAGAGGAGGTTGCCGCATAAGAGGCGAAAATACATAAAAATAGCCTCTTTTGCTTTCGCATAATCGCAAGGTCAGTGCGACGTTGCCTCGACAAGGAGACCTCTTACCTACGTCGGCAATCCTCTAAGCGCGATCACCGAAGTCAGCAATGTTAATTAAACTGTCATTTCCCCTATTGACCCCTTCGGCATATCACGAGGAAATCTTATGAATTTTATAAATTACGTATTCAATAAGGTGTGCTGCACGAACATTCGCGATTGCCGCGGCTCGTATTAGCTTTTATATGTATCATTTTTTTGTATTTATATCATCACTCAAATTTTATATACTTCCTACCTTTACTGGAGAAATTGGTTGTCCTCTCATATAAACATGCAAAAAGGAGAAATTTAATTTTGTTGTTGGTAACTGACATGAAATCCGACTTTGTGTCGAAAATGATTATTATGGCAATTAAATGAAGAAGCTCACTTGTCGTAATTGTGTGTTTTCTTCGTTTCCTTCCTACAAAGTGAAAGCTACAGAAATTCTATGCGAATGTATGTATATGTGTATATTTGTTTATTTATATTTATATAATCATTTAAAACGAGTCTCACTTTTTTTATAAACACTAGAAAACAACGTTTTCTTTTTTCTAAAGCAACTGCTCATTACACCGTAATTGTTATAATAATTTATGGTGAGTAACTCTAATATAAATAACTAACTTGCATGAAATATACTTGCAGCGTTGTAAACACTGTTATATTAAATTCGATAAAACGATATTGTAGTCTCGATTTTATAAAAATGTATTTCAATAATTAATTTTACTTGATTTAAAAATATCTAATTATATCAAAATGCAATGTCTTAAGAAATCACTTTAACGAAATAAAAATAACATGGTACAAACGGCAAAGAACTTTTATTGATCTTGCACTAAGAAAAATCTTTTGTGGTTGAGAGAAAGGAGTAAGGAGTTGCATCATGAAACATCGCGATCTATCTTACGTGTTGCTTGTCAGCAGTCATTGGATAGAAAGTTCTCACTAATCGATCAATGAAATCTTCACGATGAGACTTCACTTTTCATACTGAGATTTATAGACAAGTAAATACAAAATCAACGAGATATCAATATTTCGTCGTTGATATTTCAGCATATTAAAAATATTGTCGTGATTATGTAATACTGGAATTAATTAATTATTACTGTTTATCATTCCGATATCTTTTTTGTTCTAGCAATCTTCCTTTTCGTCCATTTCAGAGTGTATTAATGAAATATTAATGAAATATAAAAATATAAAAATTAAAGAAGGGGAGGACTTAAACGATTAATTTTGAGAGATATGAAATCCTATAAAATGTATTAGTCTTAAAAAAATGGTTTACTTGGTTTTTCTTCGCAATGCTTATATCTTACGACTAGCGTTAATCGATTGCATAAAAAGAGTAAAAAAAAACTCACGCCGTGGAAGAAGGTATCCGCCGGTTTGACATCACCTGCAAATGAAAAGATAAAATTAAAGTAGAAAGGTCTTGCGAACACAACGATTATCTCTTTTCCTCTGCCTTATCTTTTTACTTGTATATATCTTAATTTTATTTTTTATTTATTACTCTCATATACGTATATGTATATGATGTAATCCTTGCCCCACTTTCGTGATAAGTTAAATCAATCTACGTAATCGCGTACTTCCATTTCTCGTATTGACATAAAATCACTGTGAAATCAATGTAGATATATGTATTCCGTAAGCAAAATAGTAGTTTTATAAGCCGTTACATCGCGATCGGCTGAGGAATATAACAAGTCGCGAAAAACATTGGAGCTTGACAGCTGCTATATAATCTCGTTTACAAACAAGCTATCTATTTAAATCATAATTCCAGGTATATCATTCGCGAATGCAAATAACGGTAAGCAAAATGAACGAGAAACTGCTGCTACATTTCCTCGATCAGTCGAATCACATTGATAGACTTGACATTCGAATAAAACATTAATGATCGCGTGAAAAAATGAGTATTAAAAGTTCTCAGGCGATACAGAAGCCATCATTATTTTCTATACTACCTTTCATTTTCGTGTTCATTAGGCTAATATCACTAATGACAATTAGGTTAATAGCAATAATGTATTTTCAATTTTAAACCTAATCTTTTTTGCATTCAAAACTAATCGTGCTACAATATTTACATAATATAATAAATAATGTAGACCGTAATAAAATACAGAAAGTTTTTTTGGTAAAAACTTTTTTAAATTTCTTGATTGTTAAAACAGTGGGAATATTTTGATTGTTCGGTTCAATTAATCAGAAAATTGTTCATAAACCGCGAATGCTTTCGCTGGCGCGGAAAGACTGCGAAAAGGAATCAAGTCTACGTTTGTCGACAGGAAAGCGAAAGTAGACACCGCAGTGACTTGTTTCGTTCCTCGAGCGTTATAGACACTCCAGAAGCAATGAAAGCGATAAAGGACACTGAAGTGCTTAGTGTATCTCCGAGAGAGAGAAAGAGAGAGAGAGAGAAGAGAGAAAGGTGAGGAGGGACAAGGGAAATTAAATGCGAAATACATAACGACGAAGTTATTGTGGTCCGCTCTTGGCGTGCGATTTAATATTAAATTTAGTATACAGTAGCGATGATCGCACAAGACAGGAGATTTTCATCAGAAAACTGGAAGTCGGAACCAAACTAGTGGCATTTAAGCGTTACATTAAGGCGAATGTATGCACTGGATTCATAAACTTAGAACTTGTCCGAAAGGTAACATTTCATCACGTATTCCTGAAATAATTTTATAGCTTCCTAATTCGCGTCAAAATTTTCAAATAATTGGGTAATGAATAGTTTAGAAACGAGTTATTCAACTGTTGGTCCCTGACCTAATATATTAATATCTTGACTTTCTTTGATAACCACCTACTCTCGGAATCTGATATTGATGGTCGGGAGAAAGTGCGACAGCCATCGAAGACTTTGTCACGTCACGACAGATTGGATCGGTCCTTGATACACTTGCCATTTAAATCACTTAAATTCTTTGTGACTGTTCGATTCACTTTGCTTTCTATTAATATTTTTTACGTACTATTCCATAAATATCAATTTATTTATCGTTCCAGTATCTTGAGATTAGAACTAATATTTTACATAGTTTACAAAAATAGAACAAAAAAGGTTTAATAACAAAAACAATTTATTCAAAGATCTAATTTTATATTTCTAATTCAAGAATCGACATTTTATTTCCAATGTTAATTCAATCCAAACAATAAAACCGTTATTAATAATAAAAAATTATTACTAATGAGACTTTTTTAAAGCAGCATTATTACTTAAATATTACGAATAAATATAAAAGTGTTATATTTGAACAAAATTTTATTATTGAATAATAGCGATGATAAAATTGATATAATAATAATACAAAACGAAAATGGCTTTTTTTCTCTCTCTAATATAGAATTATAAATAGAATAATAGATAGAATAAGAGAATTAGAAAATAAAAGAGAATTTCTCTTTTATTTTTCCGTTAGTCTTTTATATTTTTTTATTCTTTTGTTACTAATCTAACTTTTATTAAAGCTGCTACTAAAACCGTACAATATCAATGCATTCGCCGATTCCGCTAAATGACAAACTCAACTGTGCGCCTCTCGCGTTCACTCACCGAGAAGCATCTGCTCCAGTTTGCGGCGATCTACACGGAAGCGCTCCTGATGCAGATCTTCGGGATCGTTGATGCCCAGCAGAGCCGCGATATCACGCAGCTCTTCACGGCTCTCGAAGCCGGATTTGCCGGATACGCTGGTAGTCGCGGTGCCCTCCGATGTCTCCGACATCGTTTCCGCCGCCCGCCGTGGCTCGCTGTTCGTCATCATTTCGTCGGGTCTCATCTTGCTGTCAACAGGAAGTAGAATAACTCAACATAGAGATTAGATATTATTTGTCTGTTACATGTTACTCCTTCGAAAAAATTGAAAATTTAATTGATAGAAGCGAAGCGATATTATTAGATAACATTCTCGCTGAGGCTGGGCGATGGGGAAGCGGGCGCGCATTCGATCCCGAATAAAACCGCGCGGAATGTTCTCATCCGGAATTAATATCGCGCTGGATGGCACTCGAAGAACGCGGAGATTTCGAATTCTCGAGAAAAAAAATGGGATCACGTGGCGGAATCAGCAAACCGGTGGGTGTCGTCCACCGTGTACCACGTGTACGCCACGACGGTTAAATCACGTGAATTGCCGATAATGAGGATCACGTGAACGTCTCTTTAGCGCATAATTTACGTCTCTTATGGCGGATACAGTAATTCCCACCTGTCGAATAGAAGACAACTGTTTGGAGAACGCATACCGAATTTCAAATTATTGTTTAAGGTCACGGTCCGTTTATAAAATTTAAAATTTTCTTCGCGTGCAACAAGTTCGCCGAAATTCCTTCATTATTCCGGGCAAGAAACGGCTTGTTTGCGTCTGCATGGTTCATAGTCAACCCGAAAAAGGTAAACAACACGCAGACAATACCAATTACGAAGAGTCACGTAGACGTAACTTTATACTCTACGGAAAGTCAGCACGAGTTCGACGACCATTAGAATTATTGTGTCCAATCAAACTATTAATTGCACAGACATAAACATAATAACAATATAACGCTTAAATAATAATCTATTGTCGCGAAAAATTGTGCTCTGTTTTTCCCGAGCTCCGAAATTGAGAAAGCAAGTAGGAATTGGAGTAGAATTTTCAAATTTGAAAAGTGTCGGTAAATCATTAAACGGACACCGTTTCGATCTTCGGTACTCTTTCTGGAGTTTCAAGGAGAATAATTCCAGAAAGTTGGGAGGGAATTATTCTTTTATCCGTAGAAGGGGGATTCAATCGCCTCGATTAAATATGCATCGCGGAGCAATGATGTATTTTCGATAAATATTTTATTTTCGAACCTTTATTTTCGTGTTAATTTTGCGGACATACACCGTATCGTCAAATATAAACTATCCGGTATTAGGTCAAACGTGTAAACTGGGGGAAAGTGCTGGCGGAGAATAACATCACCTCATCGATGGCGGAACTGCCGAAATACCGAAGAATATATATATATATCTCTCTCTCTCTCTTTCTCCGAACGAACGAACGAACGAATACCTAAAGATAGACACAAGTTACTCCGAAACATAAAACAGACTGTGGGTTCTCGATCGCCGAAGACAGCGGGTGTATCCGGAGGCATCCTGGACGGATGCAGAACTCTAGATACGGAAGGGACGTAATTGATAACCGAGGGGAGGAATATGTCTCCGATACACTTCACATCACTGTCGCCCGAAGACGCGAACTGACCTGCACGACGACGATGGCACCGTGTCGGTGAACCGAATTATCGAGGCGGTGGTGTGTAGTCACGGGACCTTGATCCTGGTCCCGCCGATAGATCTCTGTCTCTTCGTCCCGGGTCTGGTCCTCGTCCGCTGCTGCCGTCCAACTCAGTCGGCGGCAGCGCTGTAACCTGTCGTTGTAATCGGCGCGAGCGAGCGAGCGAGCGATCGGCCGATCGACCGTGCGGTGTGCGGCGCGGTGTGCGCGGTGTAAACAAAATATGGCGGTGGTAACAAGTAAAAGGGGAGTTACCCCGGAGGGGGTCGCGGGGTGTGAAGGGCCCCGGCAACGTTTCCCGGAATTCGGCCCGGTTTTCGGGGTAAGTGCCGACTTAGCGGGGCAGCTACCAATCGCGGCGCGCGCCACCGGTACCGATTCACCCGGTTCTTGTTATCGTGCTAGCCGAGCGCTCCTGAGGAATGCTCCTCACCGCCCCGACGCGTCGCTTGTTGATAGATACATTACGTATGTATATGCGTACACAAACACGCATACATACATACGCGTAATACGGAGACCTTCGCCGCCGAGAGAACGTCGGCAAAAAATTGTTTTCCTAGACACATGTCGAAGAGCGGCATGTATTACACGTCCGACGCGTCGAATTCATTTTCGAAATGATTTCGCGCTTATGACGATTGGAGAACGTCAGGGGCGGAATTGTGGAGCGACTCGTATAGGTGGAATTTCGATAAGGCTCGTCGAGTATCTAAGGATGAAGGAAAACGCCAGAAACGATTTCTCATGGAATGATTAATGTAAATCGTACATTTCCATAACGGTAAAGAGTAATACAGCTTCAATTTCTTGACTAAAGAAAGAATAACAATTCGTTCTTCAAAACCGGATATAAAGATCAGCTCGTATGTGCAAAGCAAATTAAGAAAAGAAATTTTTAATTTATTTTTAATTTTCTTTAACAAAGAAAAAATACGCGGAATTATCTTCATATTGAATTGTGTATAATTGTGAATAAATAAAAATAAATAATTAATGAACCATGTCAATTTGTTCTTGTTTATCAGAAATAATGGATATGTGTACGAAATATTTTCTTCTTCCGTTAGCAGCGAATCCCAAAGTTCCAGATGGAATTTTATTCGTAACAACCCTACGCCCGACGAACAAGTTCAAAGTTCGAAATTTCTCAGCGTCCGCAATGAGCTACACGTTAATACAATTTCTTCACGGTACCTAATAACGGAAAAACAAAATTAAACTTCCTACGACAGATCAAACGGAATTTTAACGTCCCTTTTGCCTGTGCACACTGTAAACTCCTAGGGTTGCCACTGCTCCTACTTAATATTCGGTTAATTTCACTAAAACAATGAGATAAAATTAGCGACATATTCAGTAAGCCTTAATTGATCTAATTTAACTTCCATGTTAGTCAAAATTTTCCCTTCCTTTTAGTCAAAATTAATGAAATATTGAGTAGAAGCAGTGACGACCTATAAAATAATTAAAAATTACTCAAATTGAGTATAATTTGACCGGTTCATGATCAATTTTTATATTTAAGATCATCTCAAGTACAGTCTTAAAATATTCTAAACCAAAGAACCACAGAACCATATTAGCATCTTAAGACATTACTCAAGACAGTCTTGAAGCAAGAACTGACTATGAATACCGGCCTACGAGTTTAACAGTGTATGCGGTATATAATTTCGAGTTCGGTTATATCGATTCGCTACAAATTCGACGAGGATATGCACACATAAGCGTCGAAATTCGGCACGTACCTCTCTCCTTCGGCTCTGCGATCCATGCGCGCCGATCATCGGCCGGCGGAAGAGCCGCGTGTGAACCGATCGCGCGGCAATTTGAAAGCGGATCGATGCACGCGGCAGCGGAAAGTCATTCGCGTGCTGCACTGCGACAACGGCATGCCTCGGTTCTCCCTCCCCTCGGTTCTCCTGGCAAACGCGCGTGACGTGGGTCCTTATCGTTATCTCGTCGGTGGCCGTCGCCGGCGCCGGTGCCTTCGTCCGGCCAACGCGACCCTTCTTCCACTGCGCGCCGCCGTCAATTCCTCCGACTGACCGCAGCCCTCTTTTCCACTGGGCACCGGCTGGATGCCCTCGCTGGAACTTGCCGTCCCTTTTCTACTGCAGGCCGCTGGTCCCTTTAATTTTCTTTTTTTTTTTTTTCTTTCTAACGAAGGAATCATCTTGCCAACTCTCTACATGTAGATGTAGATACGAAAAATAAATTTCTTTTCCATTTCTTTTTATACTTGTATTTTATATTTCATTACGGCAATTTCCTTTTTTTTCCATTACATTGTCATAAATTTTTTCACTTGATTGCATTTTTTTTCTTTTATCGCACATCGCACTGGTTCCTTTGTCTGATTGTGCGTTTCTTTTTCTAGTAATTGTAAGTGCTGACTGTTCCTTATCCAAACTTCTATTTGGTCCAAGTATCCCTTTTTCTCTCTGTTTCATTTTCTCTTTGTTTTTTCTCTTTCTTTTATCATTATGTGAAGTATGTACCAAATCATGTAGCGCGACAATATGTACGATGTGATGCATAAATTTTACAACGTAATAATGCTGCAATTATTTATGTGCAACAAAGCAGTAGAATGTCTTGTGAAATGAAAATAGAGATAACGAGTAGAATGAGGAACTAATAAGTCTTTTTACCTCAATAATTTGCAACACTTAACGTAAAGTAATAAGCGAAAAATGACTAATACAGTTCTCACAAAACAAAATGTCTAAAAAATGTCTAAAATTGGGTCATAGGACATCTTAAAGTCGTCTTTAAGATGACTTTTAGAAATACACCTAAAAGACATCTTAAAGATGTCTTTAAGACGTCTTATGACCCAATTTTAGACATTTTTTAAACATTTTATTGTCTGGGGTTATTTGATGATGTTGCTTTTTTGTTTTTATCTTTTTCCATTTGCCTAACGCTTTTTAAATACACAGTTTGAAGCTCCTACATTGTAAGAATGCGATAATTCCTCTTTAAATTGTAGTTTATAAATTCTATATAATATAATAAATAATATTTGTTATTTGTCATCTAGGTGTCAACATATATAATAACAAAAAAATAGATAGAAAAGATGAAATACACGATTCGAAAAAAACGGTAATCTTTAAATTTATGTTTCGTATTTATCTATTATACATATGTATATTGATGCGTTATGTGTTTCATGTATGTATGAAACACATTTTTTTATGAATTTGAAATTAGTTTTGTAACAAAAATTAACAGATATATATTTCGAAAATTATTATTATTATTATTTATTATTTATTATTATCGCACCGAGCTTATGTAATTTCAATTGCAATAATAATTGCGACTGTATATCGATGAACGATACGATCGCCCTGAATAATCTCTTGAACAAATGGTGTAGTAATTATTTTGTATTTCGTCAAATTTATTTCCTGTTTTTTTACATATTATATTTTTTAAGGTAAATAATCTACATAAATAATTTTGTTCGCAATTTGCAGCCAATTGCGATGTAATGAGAGTCGCGTGATAAATGCAGCGAGCGTCATTACCGACGCGGCCGCGCTCGACCAGAAATAGCGTGATTCCGATTATCTCGCCTGGTGTCGAGCCTTGCGCCTTGCTGTCAATCGCTTGCAATCGCTGACCTGTCGCGCGTCATGTCGGCACTTGATGGGAGGTTAGATTAGAGACATCGGCCGTTTCTTCCAAGTTTATGAGCTCGTTACAAGATATCAAAGGGACGTGGAATAAGAGGAAAGACAGGACGCGCTGTTCTGAAGAGAGCAGCTGGAAGAAGAAGGATAAACAGAGAATGGGATTTCTTCCGTTGATCTTAGACGAGGCTAACGCTGTATAAATAAGCTCACGTCCAGATAGGCTTTTCCTTGGAGAATCTCGTTTTGCCCGTTCATCGCTCCTCAGCTTCGCTTCCTGACGCCGGCAATGTGAGTCTGCGAGACGAGAACTCCTCGGACATGTTCACGCTAGCGACGTGAACGAGGATGCAAACGATGCTGCAGGCTCGTTGGGAACGCTCTCAGAAACGTAAGAAGCTCCTGGCCCAAACGGTGAGTCTTGAAATCTAATCCAGGAAAAGAAACACCGTAGCTCGTAAGGTTATGACGAACGACTGTATCCTCATGTTTGCTCTTTCATTCGCAGCTAGGAGTTTCGAGCGTGGACGAACTGCGACAGATTCTGGGAACGGATGTGGAGGATACGCAGAAGAAGAGGGGCAGACTCTCCAGTGACAAGTCCGACGGCGCCGTCAAGGATTTGAAGGACGACGTCGCTCCAACGGACGAGATTGTATACAAGGATTCCTCGACGTTCTTGAAGGTACTTGATGGCATTTCATACATCTTGTATGTTGAGATACTGTATGTCTGAAAAATTTGATTTATGTTAAGGGAACGCAATCGTCGAATCCGCACAATGATTATTGTCAACATTTCATCGACACCGGCCAACGACCGCAGAATTTTATCAGAGACGTGGGTCTGGCGGACAGATTCGAGGAATATCCGAAACTGCGCGAGCTGATTAAGCTGAAGGATGATCTAATCGCAGAGACTGCGACTCCACCAATGTATCTAAAAACAGACCTGCTGTCGTATAACCTGAAAGAGCTCAATTGTAAATTTGATGTCATTCTTATAGAACCACCTTTAGAAGAATATCAGAGAACGTGCGGCGCGACCAATGTGCAACTCTGGAACTGGGACCAAGTTAGTCTTGCATGATTACTCATTCTCGTTTAAATTGGTTCAACTTTTTTATTTTGATATTTTCTTAAAGAAAAACATTAAAATATATTTTTGAAAAATTTGTAATAAATATTCCTTCAGCTTTTTCATTCACGGCGAAAAATGAACAATAATAATGCATAATAAAATTTGATAATTTTTGCTAAACAGATTATAGATGTTAAAAAAGTTTTATCTCTTTACAATTATTTTAAATTTCCACTGTCTCTAGTTGAGTTTATTACTAAATAAAACTAATAATAATTAGTTAATATTGATACAATTAATTCTCATATATCCGTACAGATAATGGAATTGGATATTGGTGAAGTGGCCGCCAATCGCAGTTTCGTATTTTTATGGTGTGGTAGTAGCGATGGATTGGACATGGGACGATTTTGTCTTCGCAAATGGGGTTTCCGCCGTTGCGAAGATATCTGTTGGATCCGCACAAACATCAATAATCCGGGTCACAGCAAAAACCTGGATAGTAAGGCAGTGCTACAGAGAACGAAAGAGCACTGTCTAATGGGTATCAAGGGAACGGTACGACGCTCCACAGATGGGGACTTTATTCACGCCAACGTCGACATCGACCTCATCATATCTGAGGAGCCCGATTATGGATCCATCGAGAAACCCGTAGAGATTTTTCACATCATCGAGCATTTCTGCCTCGGCCGAAGAAGGTACGAAAACATACACGTACTTGTAAACATACAAAACTATCCTTCAGTTTTCTTTTGGAATTTGCAACTACAAATTAATATATAATCTAACATTTAAAAATAAAGTTTTATAGACTTTTTTTTATGGAAATTATTAAACGAATTTTGAAACAATATTAATATAACTATGCATATTAAATTTTTCTTGATATTTTTATTAAAAACATGACTTGTAATGAGTACAAGACTTATGTTACTGGATACTAAAAAGTAATTTATTGTAAGAAAATATATGGAGTAGTTTTCCATAAAGATATTTAAAATTATAGAAAGATAACTTTGTATCTTTTTTTAGTATCTGTTATTTTTTTCTGGAAAATGTCATTCTTAATTATTCTGTTTTCTTTTATGTTATATCTCTTATGTTTTCATTCAGGTTGCATCTCTTTGGTCGTGATAGCACCATTAGACCTGGGTGGCTCACAGTCGGTCCGGAACTAACGAACACAAATTTCAATTCCGACCTCTATCAAAGTTACTTCGCCAATGGTCAGCTCACTACTGGCTGTACCGAAAGGATAGAAGCGCTCAGACCGAAATCACCGCCACCAAAGGGAAAAGTATCCGGTCGAGGAAGAGGAGGCTTTAATCGTGGCAGAGGTAGAGGGAGATAAATAAATCAGAATCCTGCATTGTATGTCTTTTGAATATAATTACAATAGATATAAGAAATCTAAAAATATAAATAATTATAAAGACATGCATGAGATGTGTTCTTTTTTTCTTATTCGACATGTTGTGTATATGTTTCATTCGTTACCATTTTTCCACAAATTTAAAATAAATCTACTTTTATGATATGATATAATGATGACTCAAAGTAATTTAAACTTGCTTATTTATCAATATTAAATATCTCATTAATTTTTCACTAAAAAAATAACATTTTTCTAATCTATTTAAAATCATTCACGCAGCTCTATATTTCAAACATTTAACTTGTCAGAAAATTTTTATTTTTAATTTAATTCTGAGTCTATCGTGTTAAAAAATAATTAATTCTAAAATTACATATTGAAATAATAAGTAAAATCAAAATGTTCTATCAAAAGGTTTCGTACAGATCTTAAGGAGTGGGATAAAAAAATTAAAGATAAAGCATTGTTTTATATCAAACTTATTGTTATTGCAAGGTACATTGTAAAAAACGCAATTTGTCATTTGAACGCATTATTACATGTAACTTAACTATCTGCGGATAGTATATAGTATTGCCTCTATCTTTAAATCATTAACGATAAATCGGACTGCCAGAGTCGCAGTTTAAAGGGAGAAGGGGGTTGTTAAAATAAAACGCTAAAAAGATTATGTAAAATCCAAGTTCGATGAATTTTCAACTAGACCGCATCTAACTGCGTACAAATCGCACTAGGAACAAACGAATATACATATATATTTATATATAAAAATAAAACATATATTTCGTTGTGTTGGATTGCGGAAGCAAAAGATTGTAATCGGATCTTTCAAGTAAGATAAATTAACGAATTAAATAATAATGAAGAATTCGTTGTCGAGAGAATAAAGAAAGGCGCGCGCTCCTCAGTCAGTCAGTTCAGAATATCACCGAGTTACGCGTTACAAAAATAGAAGAGTTCTAGATGAAGAAACGAGTACTATTATGACGTTTGTAATTATTATGGCATGCTCTCGAAGGCTTTCCTTCATACTTTTATCTATTTAAAATTCTTCTGTCGTATTTCGAATAAAATAAATGTTCTCCGCATAAAGAAACATTCAATATTGAGCACAATTTATTCCAAAAATACGAATCATCATATTACCCAAATGATGACGAAAATTTTCAGACATCACTGTTGCGTATATATTCGAGAAAATCAATGTGATAGATAGATCGATGTGCGATAAATTTAAAGACTTTTAATTTCTTTTTTGTTTAATGTAAAACCTGTCCTTTGTTAACATGATTTCTTAAACGTAAACTCTCAATGATAGCTGCTCAAAAAATTAACGCCGCGCTCGTTCAGAAAGGCAGAGAAAGGTAATTAATTTTCTATTTAAATCTGAGATCAAGTCACGTATTTTGTACTCTATAGGCTGAGTCGAGTAATTAATTTATAATATATATCATAAATATATATAGAGCTCTTAAAATTAAAATCGCCGTCTGCAAAGAAGAAAGAAATACGCAAACTTACAAAGTAGTTTTATTGGTCCCAGTAAAGCTTCCGGTAAGTGAAAAATGAAATCTATCTGAGAGAAGGCAAAATTCCGCAAAGTCCGTTCGAATGCATTTCTACGTGAACGCATGTATAGCGAATATACATATATTTCGTTTTGTAATTTGTAATGAGCGGATTCTACTGATGATCGCAAAGATCGTATCTGCGTGCCGAGATTACGACACACACGTACATGTTAGCGACAAAACTTAAGCTCCTATTGCGGAATACATGCAAAATAAATCGATTTATTCTATTACAACAGAAAAAGTATCGGTTTTTTCTTTTTCTTTTCATTTTTTCTATTTTTTTTTTATTTAATTAAATACTAAACGCGCAGAAGTAAATCAAACGATGTTTACTTGTTTATTGCTATACTTAACGATCTAACGTAAAAATCGTCTATTCATAATTTCAGCTATGATGGATCTTACGTATTCTCTCGTAACGCGTTTTTGAACACAACGCTATATCTCTAACTCTCTCGTCGTTAATCCTCCCTCTAAACGATGGCATAATACAAAAAAAAATCAGAATAGAGTATTAAAAACCCTGGTACAACATGATCATAAATAAAATACATAAACGATCCAATTAATAATAATAATAATAATAGATAACAAAGTCTACTTTTTCTTAGAAACGATTGTATTTCGATGCTGAACACCAATCGCATACGTCAACAATCAATCATCATGTTTTCTTTTTCTCATTTTCTCATTATTTTAACGCGATTAAATTACATGATCACTATACACAATAATTATACGAATTAATTGTAGCGTGCACTTTTATCGAACAATTGTTGATATTCCATATTAATAACTGATATCCCGCTTCAACTGATATCGGCAATAAAATAAAAAGAACGGAAGTATTGTACGAATTAAACCGAAGAATTTCATCAATTCTCAACGAAAAACAGAATACAGGCGAACTTAAAATAGTAATAATATCAGCGCGCGAATACACAATGTTACGACAAATCGGAAATCTGTGTCGTCGAAATGAATCGTCCGTCGCATCGAAGGGACACCAGAAAAGAAAACGCTTGCATACGTATATACGAATTAAAACACGTCGGGGAAAGATAATAAATAAATTATTCGCGCAACACGCGAATATCGTTACTGCTCTCCTTGAAGAATGAATAAATAAAAAAAAAAAAGAGAAACTCGATTTTATGTCTCATTTATACGCGTTTACACGCGACAGCGCGTACTTTAGGAATTCTTCGTATTCGAGTACTCGGAGTACTATCCGGGACTCTCACTCGATTTGTGTGCAAAATCGATCCATTTCCGAGCAGCGAAACGCGTTTGACACGCGAGACTAAAACGAAATATTTGCCGAGTATTCGTTTTTTTTTATAATTTTGATTATATAAAAAGATCTCTAGCTAGCACTAATGTGTGAATAGCTTTTGCACAGAAGAAACCAAGCGCCTCTCCGCGTGTAGCAAATTCAAAATTCATTCTCCTAAAAGCTTCTTTCTTTAAAATCGTTTCCGCAATCTTTATTTTACTACTTTAATTCTTTTCTCAATAAAAAAAAGTTACCATGGAGATTTCTATAATTTCTCGCAAAAGCGTCTCTTCTATCTGCTTGGCGCAGCCAAGGCAAGGATCAATCTACTTAACGCACGGCAGACCACCGGGCCTGAAATTCGACTTCGATCCGAATAAAACCTTGTTGCGTTTTGGATGGTACATTAATTCATAAATACATACATCTGCGTTTATACAAAATCATTTATTCGCTATCTAATAGATCGTCGCAATCGATATAAATATACCCGAGACAGAGAGAAATTCGGCGACAATTAGGGGAAGGGGGGGGGATTAAAAAAGAAATTGGCGCTTCATTTCTTTTATATAAAAGCCGTGTATTGTATCACGCGCACGATGCGACACACGACGATACGTTAAATTAATTAATTAACTCTAAATGATAACGTAACTCTGTTCTTTCTGTGAAGCATCAGCGTGTGTGTATACCAAGAAGAGTTTTTTTTTTGTGGGGCTGAGGATGGCGGGCAGAGGGTGTGTATGCATGCGTGGTGTGGCAGGCACGGGATGGCGCGCGATGGTGGTCGTTTCATCTATTCGCACACACAATCGATTCGATAATCAAGCGGTGCGAGGTTTTCAGCGGTCAGAGGTTGATCGTCACAGGGTTTAGCCCCGATCGGCCGCGCCATCATCATCAGTCAAGTCTCAACAGTCACAAATATGTCGATTCCCCTGCAAGCAGACCTATCGTCAGTCGTGGAGAAAGGCGCGATGTCGAGACGTGATATCGCAAATTTCAAAGGTCAACCAACAGCTACTAGGGCGGGAATATTTGGGCGAGGTGGGACTGTGTGAAAAAAAAAAAAAAATGCCGTTCATGAAGAAGCGAGGATAAGCGAAAAAAAAAGAGAGAGAAAAGGCAAACGGATCTTTTCACACGCATATTTGTGTTCGAGGATGTAAAAAGATATGAGAAGCTCACATTATTCTTCCGTTCCTCCGATCTCAACGCATTTTTTCCAAATTTCCTTCCCCCTCGTACCTTTTTCCGTTTAAAGGATATTTAAATTGCAATTCTCTAGAAATGTGAATATTTATTTTGGTAACTTTTAACATGTAAAAAATGTATCCAAGAATCAGAATGATCCTTGTGGCTAAAGAGAATAAAATGCGTCGAGTTCGAGGGAAATGACGCAAAAGAAAATAAATTTCATTATGCTGCATTTAATTTGCATAAAAATACGAAATTTCCAAAATTTCTTTGCTCTTGAACTTACCCTGGCGTACGCAACGAACCTGATTGCGAAAAGAAAATGTAGCAAGATCATACATACATTATTCACATTTTAGATTCGTACGTTCGAGTGACACGCTCTAGAAGTGGATTATACAATCATTTTATTTCGCAATAATGATAAGAGATTTAATCATATGCCCTTATTACATTCATTGCAGAATTTGATCCGACAACTAATAGATATTAGTGTCAATGCTTGCGATCGCAATGGGGTTGTTAAGGCAGGAATATTAATACAAGTTATATCGAACATGTTCTTTTCTCGGACAAAGGACAGGCTTATATAGACGCAGACAGACACATCCGTAAACATGATAAAATATAACTCTAGAGTTTCGTGCGCGCGCTTTTAATCTCTTTATAAATTTCTGGAAATGATCAACGGTATAAATTTGCAGGTTCCGTTTACAAGTATTCTCTCATCATGTGTACGGTATCATACAATATCTACTTGTTGGAGAAAATAAAGTCGGAGGAGAGATGCGGCTCGTTCGAAAGAACACGAACAGGGATATTCTTACACAAACTGCATCGTGTAACATTTATTTGTCAGTAACTAACGTATGTATATATTCACAATTTTATGACAAAATTTTACTCTTGTCGACACCACGTGTGGTGCGATATAAAAAATCGGCGAAGTAAACGTACTTTATTATCGGATCGCTCCGCGCGCTCTAAATCGACCTCTAATCCATATTTTCTTTCGTTCTAAATGATAAGTGACGGGTAATTCACGCGTAATCGTTAATTAATATTCGTATATAATATAATATGAGATCCTATATATTTATACGCATCAAGAGGTATGACGTACATACCTGCATCCAATTTAACAATAAGAAGAAAGTACAAAAATACGTATATCGCGTAGATGTAAAACGACCGAGTATCGAGTAGACGCGTGTAACAAAATGTACGAGAAAGATTTTTTTTATCCGTCGTGAATTCTTATATGAGGCAATCCAGAAAAATTGGAGATCAGGAAAAAAGATTCTCTGAAAATTTTCAGAATAAAACACTTTTTGAATTTTAATATAAATAAATACTATCTCACAAAAAATTAATGACAATATGGAAATAATATTCAAAAATTTGTTATATAACATTAATATCTTTCGTGTACTTTTTTTAAATTATGTGCATAGATTAGTTTTAAGAAATAAATAATTAAAATAGATAGCAAGATCTTTTAATTAACAAAATAAGAAATTTATAAAATTTTGTTCATAGAACGCGGTTATTTACGTTCGAAAATAGCAATGAAAAATTTATCAAATCTGTTTTCAACAAAAATAAGACTCTGATTCGTTCAAAAATACAAATCTCTACTGTCACCTTTTTTCTGGACCGCCCAAACGCTTTTTAATGTAGGTATATCGTGGATTGACAATGATAACTTCATGATAATTACCATAAATTCCACGCGCAACAGTAGAAATAACAGAAACCGATCGTTAATACGCGGCCGCGTATAAAATTCATATATATGCTGTTTTAGGTAAAATCGTTCGCTTTAAATTGCTCGCCAGTGTTAAAAACAAGCTTCTCGCGCCGCTTTTATCGCGATTCGTAGCTGACACATGTATACTGATCAGCGATACGGGAAACCCGACTCGGGATTTTTCTCGCTTTCCGCGAATTCGCTCTTTAGACTCACTTAACAACAATCACTGGTACGCAGGCATCTAGCAAAGTAATCGGAACGCCTATTTCTCAGTTTTTTTTTCTCATACGCACTTTTGTACAACGAATTTGTTTGTCATGTCGAAAGAACGGCTTCGTTGATTCTCTCCTCGTCGGCTTCGCTATCGACGGCATACACAAACGATGTCCCAATTCTCATTTACTCCCTCCTCCTCGTGTTTCGCACGAAAGTGAATCCTTTTCAAATCCAAATGTGTCTCATTTTTCGATTAATAAATGGTATATCGACCGGTATGAGTGGTCCCCTAGAAACTACATCTAGGTACTTCCATCACATTCGCGAGCATGCCGAGAGAACATGTCGAGGACAAAGCGATTTTAAGAAGTTCTTCAAAAACGTTCTTTCGAAATTCTTTCGTCTGAATTTTTTTACCAATAAAAATATCAATTTAAAGAAATGTAGATACTTTCTTAAATTGTAGAGGTTTATAAAAAAAGAAAAAGAAATTTCGCGACAATATACTTTGCAAAACGTTATTCAATTTTCACTCCGAAGAGAGACGGTTACGCAAACATTCTTTGTCCTGGACATTTCTTCGTATCTTTGGATCCAAGATACACATGTATTACGTTTCTGATAGACCACCCTGTTAGAATAGTAGCTAAATCGCAGCTTTTGATTTACAGTTTTGCTTTATTCTACGTGTAGGAACATTAACATTGTCATTGTTTTACGGAAGTGGCTGCTTCAAGGGTAAGCCCTAAAATTCTCTAAGTTAATTAGCGAAAGATCCAGGTCAGTGGAAGCTTACTGATAATTCGTATGTGTGCACTGTTATTAACACCTTTAAAATCTAATAACAATTTTGTACGCAAATATCAATATATTCATTGCCTGATGCTAAAAGCAAAATCATTGCTTGGATGTAAAAGGATAAATATAATATTTGACAATACAGCATTTCCAAGTAACACTGTGGTCTTAATTTTTAAGCGATCATTATTTGAAATAACAATAAATCTGGAAACATTCAATCAATTATCATAAATGAAATAGATTAGGAAGAACGAAAGTTCGATTCTGTTATCTCCGTCTATACAATCATTTTTTATCGCTTCAATTCACATATGTATAAAAGAAGAATATAAAAATGTCTTTTACGTGACAAGAGACTTGCACTAAATTATCGTTTAAACATCTTCCCTGACGATGGTCGTAACGAGATTCGTCCGTACATTTTATTAATCGAAAAAGTCAACCATTGCCGAGCGTTTGCCGATTGCGTTCGCCCGCGAACGGTGTCTTTCGGAGATTATGCAACAACGACTCGCGGCTTCCAAATGCGTACCACGAAGCTGGACAGATGTGTGTATGTGTATGTGTGTATATAATATATAAATATATATACACATGTATGTATATATATGCATATATATATATATATAAATAAGAGATGCCAGATATACCTCACACACACGTACACACGCACACACACCCACACACACACACACACACACACACACATATACAATTCTCAGAAGAAATTTATTAAAGTCAGCATTCGTAAAGAGGTGCAGTGACATTTTTATTCTGAGACATGGCAGGTGGTTTCGCAGTGTGTGTTTCATACTCTGTTAGAACGTAGTCCTAACTATACGCGCGTTACTACAAGTGCTCTATCGATGCAACGCAAGATAATGCAACGGACCAAGGACAACGCATCAAAAAGAAAAGAAATTCAGTATGTCAAGAAGAGAAGTCAATATAAGCTCTTTCTATAAACTTATCGTACGCGCAAGGACGTCCACAGAGGACCCACGATGGGAAATCCTTGCACGTATCTACAGACTTATTAAGCACTTCGTATGCTGAAATAGTGCTGAATATTAAGTGGAAATAATATTTAAAGGATAATGAACATTTCTTTTTTTTTTTCTTTATACACTCTTGCACATGATGAATTGTGCTGTAAATTTACGTTGAAAGAATATCGCATACGAGGTGAAGAATTTGAGGGAGTCAATCATCTTTAAAATCTGTGCAAAATAATGTGCCTTTTTTACGGAATCATTTTGTGAAATGGATGCATATCTCAAAAATATCGCGATCTCTCTCAGCTACAAGTTCCTTGGCAAATTTAAAATGTGTCGTTTAGCATAAAAAGAAGCCATCCTTATTAATATAAAAATAAAAAAATGTAACAAATTAATCCTCGAGAGAAGAATGTACGATAAGATTATTTTTATATACTGATTTTTAAAAAACATCGTTTTACTTACGCTTAAAAATTAGAAGAACTGCACGAGAAATGCAATAAAATCCGAGAAAAATTTGCGCTGGATAAAGATCAAGTCCTAAAGTCGCTGGAGCAATTTCAAACGAAATGCGACGAATCTGAAGTATCCTGCGTTTAAATGTTAATGACAATCAAAGAAGATTCCTTCATTTTAACACGCGTTACCAGTCAATATTGAGCTCTATCAGCACAACAAATCCCCTGCGAATCTTGCCCGATTGTTGCAAGCGTACAAACCGCGAGACTCGCAAGGATATATATATATATATACGGTGAGAATCGGTTCTTTCAACGAAGAAATCACGATGGCGATTTTGCATTCCACACAATATTCTCTCTAAACGTTATTATTATTGACTTACGATATTTATTCTTATGAAAATATTCGTTTTTTTTTACAGCATTATTTTCTCATTTTCTTTTCTTCCATCTTCAGTCCTTATATAGTTCATATAAACATGCAGTTCCGCTACGCCATATATGTATATATAGCCCGTTCATTTTTCGACCGTACTTCCTCTATCTAACGGACATAATGTTTCTACATCTGTCATCATTTTAAAATTTGGCTGTATACTTGTTCTTTATGTTCTCTTTTTTTTTTAACTTAAGGAAAAATCATTAATCACAGGTTCGCAAGCGGAAAAAGTGAGGGATATATTATAAAGTATGTCATTAATATATTGAGCCTGGAAATTCTCCATTCTCGTATTTTGATTCGTTCGACAAATGGAATACAAGATTGAATAGCTTCATGAAGAATCCCTCGAATATTTGAATGCTTAGGGAACTCTTTTTCATTTCGCATTCAAACGAAAATAGCATTTACAAACATTCGTGTCCGTCACGAATTTCGATATCCAAGAATTTCCAACCTCATTTGTGACAAATGTAAGAATCGCATGTTTAGCATTAAAAGCTTCATTTACAGAAGTTTCGCCAATTCCCTAAGCTTTTGCATGCATAGACAATTTTTGGCATAATTCGGCGGGTCTGCTGAATCCTTAGAAATTTCAACAAAAACATAAATTTTTAATCGAATTAATTAAATAATTAAATAATAACGAGAAAAAATTTTTTTAATTATTAATAAAAAATTTATTGAAACTCTAAATATTTATGCGCATTTTTATATAAGTATTTAAAATAAACTGACAATAGAAGGAGTACGAAAAATATTTCGCTCTTTTACGTAATATTTCGTAATTTTTAAATATTTTCTGATAAGCCTTTTTCTTCGGAAATATTCGGGACGACGATACTTATTCGAACATGACAAAAATTGTCTATGTGTTCAATTGCCATATGTGAAAAAAAAAGTAATGTGCCATGCAGAATGAAATGAGCTCAAACGTTGTCCACAAACGGTATCGCTTAAAGAAAACAAAAGAAGGGCCCAAGTAAAATGTGCTTAATGTAAACAGTACATTGCTAGTAACTCTGTGAATATGTTAATTTTGATTAGGTTTCTTACGGATAATAAATACTTTCATTCCAATCACTCGGTCTTCTTCTCGCGCTCTTTCTCGCTCATTTTCTCTCCCATTCTCGCTCTCTTTCTCTCTTTATCTCTCATATTCCACATCCATTCACAACACACTCGTATAATCACTCGCAAACCTAATCTCTACGCTTCTCTGTCGCGTGTGTACATCGTGTAAAATCATCATCAACGTCGAATCGGCAAGAAAACAATTAGTCTCGATATCTCTTTCTCTTTTCCTTTTTTTATATGTAGAAAAAAATCACATTGGCTTGTTCTCTCTGGCCCTAAAGAGGATATTAACTCAAGTACAAAAGCTTAAACGTAAATGTGGACGCGTAATTTTCGACGCGGTAAGGTGTAACGCGCAGCACAACGTTTGCGTCCGTATGCGAATGTATGTATATATATCTGCGTGTGTGTGTGTGTGTGTGTGTGTGTCTGAAAATTTATTAAATATTAATGAAGTCGAAGGATGATTAGGGGTGATTGGCGATGGGCTCACAAAAGATCTATCATCCCTCCATCCGACAGAAGACGGTACCGGCCGACGCGCTGGTCCAAGTCCACTAAGGGTGAACAGACACAGAGACACAATCGGTCAGTCAATGGTCACAATGGCTTATTTTTAACGATTTTACATGTTACAAAACGACGGGGAAGGGCAAAAAGTGCTCCTTTCGTTCTGATTTCATTTGATTCTTTCGCGTAGATTGGAAAGCGAGATACGTTGAAATTCTATTGTTAGAAACTCGAGTTTTATCTTTCAGATATACGAGAATACTGAGAACTGAATGACGTGCGATAATTCTATAAATTATGTACGGATGTTAGCAAAAAAAATTACATCCGTCAAAATTGACTCGTCACTCCTACCCTCACCTTCAGAGAAACATTATCTTGTCCTACAAAAATCGAGAGTGACATGATACTGACAATACATGACAAAAATTAATGATAGCGACCTGCAACAATATGCATTCCGACGGCATGCAGTAAACATATTAATGCAAAACAATAACGATGCATTAAACCGAAAATAATACAGTGTTGAATCACAAAATGTTTCTTGTTTTAAAATAACATCGTTCATACAATATGATCGTGATTGTATTCTAACGATTAATGCAATAAGTAAACAATATAAGAATAAGTGAGCATGTAAAGAACACTTGAAAAAAGACTATCACTGACGAATTTAGACGCATTATGAAAAAGATAATTTAGAGAAAATTTACAAATTAGCACAATGCCATCTCTTGTCAAATTAAATTCTTCAATCGAGATATAAAAATGGATGGAAATGGATGTAAAATATACTTTCTAAATTATCTTTAGAAAACATTTTTTGTATATGCAAGCAAGATTTAAAAACCGAATTTTCTTTGACAGTCTTCTTTCAGGATTGCGATATGATTCGAGATGCATTATTTCTACATGTAAAAGCGGATGTAACATTCAATGCAATAGATAAAACGCAAGCCTTTATGAAATTAATCTAATATATCCAAAACTTTGTTGAGTGTATATAATACACTTCGGTCTTCTTAACGGGCATCAAGGATTGAGGGCATCAAGCATTGAGAATATAATTGCAATTACGGATGTCGCAAACGCTACACGATCCTTCCGGAGGAAAGAAAAAGAGAAAAAAGAATGGTTGAGAATGTAAAGAAAAAACATTAGAAATAGGATTGAAAAAAGTAATATGTATGTTTCTCTACAGAAATAGGCGCTGCAAATAGAAAATGTTACAAAATGTATAGTACCACGTATTTGTATATAATGTATATATGCATGTATATAATCTTATCCTTAAAAGTATCGAATTACAGAAGTACATTCGTAAACATAATAGTACATTCGTAAACATAGTAGTACTTTGAAAAATCGTTAACATCTCAATTATGTTAAGTAATAATTGTAAAGACATTCTCGCGATCGTGCTTGATTGGAGAATAGCGACATATTATGTGTATGTATGTGTTCGTGTGTGTGTGTGAGTGTGTATGTAATAGCAGTAGCGTTCTCTAATATAATAACACATTAATAGTACTAATAATAATGATATAACAACGATACGGCTAATAATGATAATATAAGTATACGAATAGTATCACAAAATAATTATTATACAATTAAAACAGACGTATCTTGCTTATACAGATCTTACACATATCTCAAACATTGTAACAATATCTTCAAGTAGTCGCAACTGTATAAATTATTTACATGCAACGAAAATGAATGTGAGAAGAACGGGGTTTTAAAATAAAATATTAAAAAAAGAACGAAGAAAGAGGAGAAAAAAACGTAACGGGGCTTCAGTAATCGTTTTATTTGTTCAAAAGGTATCGAAGATATGAAAGAACGAGAATGAATTCACCCAAAAAAAAATAATTTTTATATACATGGAATTCTTTAAATCTTATTTTATTTTTGATTTTACTTTTATTTTGACCTCAAAAGGATTCCTTTGAAATCAAGAGAAAAATACTATAAACAAGAGTATTTAAGATAGAAAAAAGTATTTTTCACTTTGTTGAAAGAGGAATATATTTGCTGTAAAACAGTGCCTTTAGAATATGAGATTATAAGAAAAATCACTTTACACGTAAAATACTTTTTTTTGGGTGTTGCTTCTTCGTCACTGTCATAATACATTCGACATTCATGCTTTTCAAAAAGTCCAAGTACAAATCTCAATGCTATGACTACAAAAGTGTCGAGAGAAATCAAAGAAGGAGTCGTCATAACTGTGTTTCCGCGTTTATAAACCCCATAAGAATGTCCCAGACGTAGCTAAACAATGTTCATGGAATCTTTGATTATTGATAATTTGAAATCAATTCTTTCAAAGATTACTAGCGAGATCGTTGTTTGTCGACTTTTCAGTTTCCAATATATTAAATATATTTGTAACTGGTCCCCTACTTACAAATCTGCTGCGCGTTAAAGTCTATTTAAAAAATAAATATTAAATAAAGTTTCACGCCTTTAAAGTTAATTTTCAAAAAGATCTCCGTGTTTTTTTGTTAAAGAAAAATCGACTCCAAATTAATGACGCATCAAAGAAACCATAGACGGAAAATGAACTGCCAAGTCTAGCACATTCAGAGTGCTACACCGAATTAATCTGTCAAAATTAGTCCTTACGAGAATACATTGATATAATTAATCGGCTACGTATTTACAAAATTGTGCGATGAACACTTAATTCTATGTTCGGAAGGTGTGGGAGGGGATACACCTCTTCGAAAAATTTACTCGCGATTATACCTCGCAAATTCCTGGCCATTTGACAAACTAATTCACCTATTTTTTACGAGCACGGGCAAAGGAAACACTCGTCAAAATTATTATCGTTATTTATCTTACTTTTATTTAAATTAACAATTTTATAGATAATGTTATGTAATAAATATAATTCTGTTTTTTTTTACTACACATTCAGAGACACGGCGGAACATGTGGGGAGCGCGTTCCATTTTTACTAACCGTTCCAAATAATTGCCTTATCAAAATCATGAAAGAACCGTGTTAAACCCTTCTCACTCTTTTTTTCATTTCCCACTTTTTTCTTTCTTTTCCTCTAAGACTTATAATAAAGTATATTCCAAGTATCGTTAAAGTCCGATTTCGTACGAAAAGTAAAACGCATGATTACTTTACCGTAATCAAACTTTATCACAAGTCTAGTCTTGTACAAAAAAAAGGAAAAAAAATCCAACAACGTAATGCTTAGCGTACTATCGCGCTAATCGAATTACGATTATCAATATCTATAATAATTTCACCTAGTTGATATAACGAAAGAAGAATCGTAAATCTCGATAGTTGATTACATAATAACTACACGTTCGATCCCGAAGCCAGTTGTGTGTGTTGTGTAAAAGTATGTGTATATGTTGTATATGTTCAATCGTCTAATAATTTGTTTCTTTACATTTTATACATATACTCTACGCAACGACAGTTACGTATTTTAATCTAACCCTCTCTCTGTGTTATAATAAAGCAATAACCGACAGACAATTACAATTTCAATTCTACACTTAGATTTTCCTTTTTCTCTTTTCTCTCACATCCCCTGTACAATCCCGTATTTTCCTTCCTCATCTAAAGTCCGAATTCTCGTTTGAGAGAGTTATTATTACGAACCGAGTACAAAAATCATCATTTAATAATCAACAGTACCCGCGGCTTATTTTAATCCCACGGCATATATAAAAGGCTGATTTCTACGTATTTGTACTTCAATCTCGTCGATAAACGAATAAACAAAAGTTTCCTCACGTACGCCTGAGCCCGTGTGTCAAAAGGAATCCCGGCAACCCTCGATAAAATATCAGTTTTAACACCGCTTCTTAAAACTGTATTTTATCGTTCTCCCATCTCGCTTCTCCGTTTCACGCATCCCGTTTATAATCATCCCAAATAAATTGTTCCGCAGTTGTAATACGATTTTGATGGCATAACAATCTTTCGGACTATACATAAATTCGAGACGCATTAGCCAAATGTAATTGCATTTGTAGATCTTTCTATAACAATCTCTCGCATACATCTTCTTCATATACATACATAAATATACATACTTACATATAAACATATATAAATACATATACATGCATATACATCTATATGTACGTATGTATGCATTTATATATGTATACGGATACATATGTTGCATGCGTTCGTGCAATAGATACATGTATGGGTATGTATATTATGTAGTTATAATTACAAGACGAATATGTAGGTGTATATGTGTGTGTATGGTCAAAGGTATCGAGCAATATTATTCTTACAAAGGTAGAATGCTTCAGCGCGAATGAGATGTGCACGGAAACGCGAGCTCAAAATTGTTCGTATTTAGAAAATATCTAAAAATTTCACATATCGCACAGCTTGATTGTGCTTATTCTGTATTCTCCCTCTTCCTATCTACGTATACTACGTTCTGCGTAATGCTTAATGTAAACTTACGATTGTTCTCTACGCAATTCGACTCTAACGTGCTTATGGAATCATTACAATTTCTCCTTTTATACCGGCTTGCCGCAAATGAGAAACATGGATGAAATTTCAAGCCTTATCTAAACAGAAAAATAGCATCGATCTAAATCCACTAAATTATACAAATATTTCCGCTTTTACATAAAAAATATTAAACAAATTCAAATGAAAAAAAAAAACAAAAGGAAATGTAATCAATATAAGTGTCACGTAATTTTATAGATTAAAAATAGAGAAAAATTACATTGTTTTTATTTTTTTAATACATTGTCACATTAGAGACATTAATATTGCAATTTCATATAAAAATATATACATATAAATGTAAAAAAAAAAAAGAATAAAATCTTCGTTTGAACAGCATAAATTTCACATTTTAAAGATATATCTTAAATTGCAGAATGTTGTTGTAATTTAATTTGTGTGTGACTATATTAATTTTCTTTATTTTTGAAATTCGAGATAACATGGGAGTTAAAATAATTCTTATGTTTGAAAGTAGGAAAACTAGAAGAGAAAGATTTGCTGACGGTTTCCGATACAAAATTTTTTTTATATAAAACTACCTATCGATATCTGAATTACAAATCATTGTTGATATTCACTTTGATTTTTTTATTCGTGATAATTGTTCTATGCTATTTTTACAAGTCTTTTAATAGGTAAATGCCTCTCTCATTTGCAATCGTTTCGACAACACGAAAAACTTCAGAAAGCATGATACGAATCGTAACGAGAGCAAAATATGCCACCTCTATTCCAGACTGCGTTAAAATTTTATCATGCTGAAAGTTGGGCACCCAACGAAGGTTGAATTGTTGTCGTAAATGTTCCGAATGTGCATTTCCTTATTAAAATCATTACGCCAGCGCTATTTCTCGGCTTTTAATGGCAAACCTAATTAATTTACTCAAACGAATTACTCGAAACTCTTGGTGCACATTCATGTTAACAACTTCGCTACCGAGCATTATACATGAAAATGTCGATCAACATTTAATAGTATTGTAATTGGTAAGACATGAACCGTCAATACAAAAAAATTAAGCTCATGGTCCCATGACATTACAAGGAAAAAAAAGTAAGAAGAGAGTGAGAATGAAGAGAACAGAGAGAGAGAGAGAGAGAGAGAGAGAGAAAGAGAGAAAGAAAGAAAGAGTGAAAAACGGAACGATCGTGCAAAAAGAGAAAGAGTAACGTAATGAGCGGAGGTTGCAAAAATGTTGTACAACTTCTTCGGATTCTAGTCATCGTTTTGCGCGTACTAAGCGCGTCCGCAAAGAAACCCCCTTCCCCCCAGAAGAAAAACAGAACGCGCACGTCGCGATTTTGCGAAACGCGCGATTTCGTGAGAGCGCGAAATGCGTTACGACGCGAAACACCGTCGACAGTTCTTAAGTACCGAAAGCGTTCGTTAAGCTACTACGTGTCGAGAGTGGCCGAGCGTGCGAACGGAGCGGATGAACGTTTCGCGCTTGTACCGGAGACGCTCTGCCTGTTACTGTTCCGGTTCTTGTCGCCGCGCGACAGCAAACCTTTGGCGGTCTCCTTGAGACTGCATCGCGGACGAAGACTGCTAACGTGTGTACGGCTACTGCTGTGTGTAAGAGGGTGGTGGTGTTGGTGGTTCACCACCAGGGATGCAGAAGACTCACCGGATTCCCAACCGTCCTCGTCACCGGTAGTGTCGCACTCGCTGCTGTCCGCTTCGCTCGACTCACTCGGCGTCTCCTGCCCGCCCATTCCCAACTGCACACCATCGCCACCTCTATTTGTCGTCGCTGGCACAGCTGGCGATATGTTCCCGCTCACGCTATGCATAAATAGACTCACCTGCAAGTAAAAGATATCGTAATAAATAAGCGAATGTTTGTAGCTTAAGATCTTAATATTTAAATTTAAATAGACAGTAATATTTGTTTTTATTTAAACTGCCTAATAAAGTATTTAATATTAAGTATTTGGAATTGGGATATTGATATACATGTTTAGAAATTCGATTCTGGCTGTAATGAACAAAATACGTAATGCTAAATTTTTAACAAGATAAATGTTTTACAAAACATTCGACATGCATACGTTAAAGCTTCTTTCTTTTGTTATTAATTTTGTAAACACGAAACAAACTAACTTTAAAATCCGGACTATAAAGCTTGTGATTTTTATCCTTGTGTGCATTGTCCAATCCTGTCTTGTCTATCCGTAAAACAAGAGTAGGCGGCATAGGACCGAGACTCGCCAATGATCCAGTTCTAGGTTTCACATGCGACATAACCATCGGTAATTCCATGGCTGTGCCGTCGCAGCTAAATGCCCTCGCCGATCTTTCGACATGTAATTCGCCATTGTCGCACTCGGAATTTGTTTTTTCACGGACGAAAAATGTGTTGAACCAAAAATGAAACATCTTTTCCTGGAAAGTAGAATACAGGGCTGCAGTTCAGAAACTTCACTCAGATAAAATTTCTATCTTTCTATCTTTGTTACTTACTGAGAATTTAGTAAGAATAGAAGGATAGAAATTTCACTAGAGTGAAGTTTCTGAACGTAATCTAGTTTGTCAATCAATCATGCCAAATAAATGAATACAAATATTGCAAAGATATGTACCTTTCGTTTCATTTTTGGTTTGTAGTTGTAGAACTCCACCCGTATATCTCCCGTCAGAGCAACGGTGTGTTGCAATGGGATGCAAATAGAAGATGTACCTTTCCGAACCTCGTAATCATCAGAAAATATCCTCTTGTTTGATTCCGAGATTACAAAATGCAAATCTAAAAATATAATGTACAGAGAACGCATTTTACATGAGTTATAAGATCAGAAATGATTAGAATGTATAAATAAAAATCGCAGATATTACGAAGCAAAAGACACATTTTATATTTCTTGCACAAATAAAAATTAATACAAATATTGATTGTTAACGATAATATAACTTTATATACAAATTACTTACAGCCTTGACCTCCGTTGAAAATAGGGGCCGGATCCAGTTGTATTTTACGCAGCAATAATGTCACTGGTTCATAACTGACACCCTCTTGAAGGAGGGTAGCATAATAATCTACATATCTTCTCTGCGATGGTATCGTTACGCCTTTCCTGGATCATAGTAAAATCGATAAATAAGCATTTCCGATCGAGACACCATTACATGCTAAATCCTCAAACGTCTCGTAGTATTTACCTATCGTGAGTCCGTTTAGTCCCATAATAATTAAGGGCTTCCGTGGCAGTGGGAAACTGTTTGCTGTGAAGTAGATAACAGCACACCATTACACCCGTTCGACCTTTGCCCGCCTTGCAATGAACTGCGGCTACATTGTCCTTATCTTGGGATAGCCACGACTGTACATCCTCGCAGAAAGGCTTAATTTGTTCCAGCTTTGGTGGATTGTGATCATCGAACGCGTAGGTAGCCACTCTTTGCTTGAACTTTTTGCAATCATACGACCTCTCGGAACACCTAAAACATTACCGTAACGTTGTATCAAAATCCTTTGTCGTGAAAGAGACATTTAAAATCAAATAATCTTCCCAAAGAACTTACAGATTATAAATCTTATAATGGTCTTTATGTTTCGATTCCAGCAGCTTAACAACGTCATCAATATGATTTCTATATACTCCTTCCAGCTTCTCAGCAGGAAAACCCATCGCTATTAAATTTGCTTTTATGTCTAAACATTGTAACGCTCGTTAAGGAATTTATCCAGCAGCAGTTGATTAATATTAGAATAGATATTAGAATCCATACTTACATTCTTAATATAAATATAAAATATGCAGAATGTATAATATTCTAATATCTAGTTATTTCTAATTGTTTGTGTGCATATACAAAACTATCAGGCAAGGATACATGTGAGATCAAGATTAAAACCGTCCTCTGTGAAACGTTTGCGGCGTTTACTAACAAGCCCCTTTATGGGATTAGTCATCTTCATGTTGCTGATAGTATTGGCCATAGTTGGCTGGCTTTGTCTTAACTCTCCTGCCTCGATTTCGATCGAATCACCTTCCGCCACCTCCTCGGGAATCTCTTCTTCTGCCTTTTGATTCTCAAAGGCCCTTTTAACCTGTTATCGAAAGTATAAATAAGAAAAGTGTCATAAATTGAATTGTAACGTTGACAGGAGGTTGCACGAATTCGACAAATTAATGTAGAAACGCGAACTCACCTGAGGCTTGTGAGCTTGTGAGGCGTCACATGAGCCCAGTTCTGGTCTTCTTTGTTCCTCCAGACAAACATGGAGAGGAGTTACGGAGGCCGAGATATGCTCAGAGATTTTACTGTTCAACCTGCCGCTGGTGGGTCTCCTGCAGGAAAAGCATATACCCATCAATTCCCAGAACATGTGTTCCTCTACTTAGGCATTTTTCTCATCGAGCATGTCCTATTTCTCCACTGTGAAGCTCGATGCTGGCTCTTGATCGGACACGGACCATCTTACGACAACGCGCTATCACCATCACCAGTCCGGCGCGCGATTTCACGGAACACACAGCGAAACTCCACAGAAAGCGACGGTACGGCCTTTCGGGAGAAGAGCTGTCCACACAGTCGCGGTGGTAGAGGACGCGGAATATAAGGAATGCACACCATACACTCGGTCACAGGCCCCCGTAACTGCACCACTAAAGACACTGGCCTTCGGATCGCTGCATTGTCCACCGGTTCCTCTTCTCCAGTCCGCTCAGACAGGCATCCCTGCTTCAAAAAATCACAAAAATCACAATTGTCATTGTCAGCTCGTCGGCCAAGCAGCAGCGGAAGAGAGAAAGAGCGTATCTCACGGGAGGGAGATAGAGAGAGAGAGAGAGATTTACCTCTACCTCGAGGAAGATCGAAAGAGACTCGGCGAACGGAAGCAAGGTGGGAAAAACGGGGCCGAGTTGTTCGGGGCTCGCCGCCGTGTATCACCAACCTACATTCGCGCGTATTTACACCGTACGCGGACACTGGAGTCGCGGGAGGGATGGCAGGTTAGCATCGCCGCGACAAAGCAACGGGCCGACGAGGAGGGCGATGCGAGTCGCGCGACCCGACGACTCCCCGGGTCCGTCGCGCTCGCGATCGAGCCGATCGATGCGATGGTACGCGATGCTCGACGACGAGATGCGACGCGATGCGATGCGATGCTTCGCGACGGGACAGCGGGCGCGATGCGAGACGTCGCGTCGCAGTCTTGCCGCGTTCGCTCCGCCGTGGCCGCTTACCCAGGCCCGCGCGACGACGGGGTCCGCGAGGAGCCACAGCGGGGAGACGGCAACGAGACGGGACGGGACCGACGAGGCAGGGTTTTTAGGTTAAGCGCGCTCGCACTCTCTACGAAGGAGAGAGAGGCGGCGAGAGAAGCGGCCCTCTCGCTCCCACTTGCGCGCGCTCGACGACGGCGGCGGCGGCGGCGGCGGCGCGTTCGTTTCTCGCGGCCGACGGCGAGGAAGGAAGTCTCATAACGCCGGAACTGTCCGCGACCTCGTGCACTGTCTCGCGGTCGGCGCGTCACACACGTTACCTCTTCTCCCGCGGATGAGGCTGGCCGTGGGTGGAAGGACCGAGCACGACGACCACGGACTCGCCGAATTGAAGCCGAACGGCTGACAACGCTCGCGGCTCGCGCTGCTCTCGCTCTCTCTTTCTCTCTCTCTCTCTCTCTGTTTCTCCCCCCTCCCCTTCCTTCACTCTTTCTCTGCCCCGTGCGGACGGACGGACGGCGACCGATCGCCGTCGCTCTCGTGTACGTTACCCGGGGGACTCGCTCCGCCGCGGAACCAGGCGAAACGGCGGTGTATTACCGGCACCTAGCTTCGCGGTAGCGTCGCCGACGGCACGTAGTACGCTCGACACGCGTCGTTAACGTTAACGCCATGACAGCGTATGCGGTGTGTGCGTGTGTGTCTCTCTCTCTCCCCCCCTCTTTCTCTTTCTCTTGCTTCCCCGCCCCCTCGCCTCCCCGATCCCCGCGGTCTCTCCTCTCCGCGTCTTGTTCCGTTCCGTTTCGCTTCGTTCCGTACAACACACGCACGCACGCACGCACGCACCGTACGTGTATGCTGCGCTGCGTGTGTGTATCGCACAACTCGCCGCGTTTCTCGTTCAGCGCGCGCGTCGTCGCGAGCTTGGAATCGCGGAATCTTTCGGGAGACCGGCTGGCGGAGCAGGAGAGATGGGTCGCGAGAGGCGAGTCCCGTGTCCAGCCCGCTGTCCGAAACGGGAATCTCTCGCTTACACGTGTGAGAGCGCGAATGAGAGATGCCCATTCATCGGGAAACCGTCGAGTCCCCTCGCGTTCCGTTCTCCGCGATTTAGGTCCGAATTCATAGTCCCCAGGTAGAACAAAAATTATAATGACATACTGACATCAAAATTATGCTAAAACAGCGATAAAATGACATTCGAATGACATTTTGACATATTTGTGATTTCTTGTTTTACCTGGGTCGTTTCTCAAATCTTAAGATTTTAAAATTTCCTAAATCTTAAATCGTCTTTAAACTGTATAGCTGATCTTGGTTGCTTTATAGTTCAAAAAATGGAAAGTAGTACGCGAGAAAGACGAAACATAACCTTTGACATGTAAATGTACAATTAATATAAGTGATTAAATGTATTTTTTCATCTTTCTCGCGCGCTTTCTTCCTTTTTTTGAACCATAAAATATAATGAAGCCAAGATCAGCTCTGCAATTTAAAAAGACGATTAAGATTTAAGACTATGAATTCGGACCTTAGGGTACACCGGGGTAATTTGAATAGCGGGGAAAATTGGATAACAGTAAGCATTTGCGCAAATATAAGGAAATTTATACCAACATACAGACCACAGTATCCTCCTTGTTCTCAACTTCAAACATAAAACATGGTATCCCGTGTTTTCTTTATATTTGCGCAAATTCTTATGATTATCCAATTTTTCCCGCTATTCGAATATCCCAGAAGTATTCTTTGATTTTGTCGATTTTGTCGGCGGCAGAGAAGCCGTCCGGATCGATATAGTGCATCCCAAAAAAAAAAAAAATAATTTTGATATATATAGAATCCTCTAGATCTTAGAGGATTTTACTCTTATATTGACCTCAAAGGTATTTCTCTGAAATCAAGAGAAAAATAATAAACAAGAGTATTTAAGAGAAAAAAGTATTTTTCACTTTATTGAAGAGGAATATGTTGTAAAACAGTTATAAGCTTAGAACAATTATGGGAAAAATCACTGAACGTAAAATACTTTTTTTGGGATGTGCAGTTCAATAAATTTCAGATAATCAGTAAAACGGCGCCTCGTATCCCGCTGCGCTGCGGAATCTTTTCTTTGTTCGGCATGTCTTAATAATCCTAATAAGCGAGACACCGACGTATTACTGTGTAAGCGCGCTTATCTAAAGAAAACATTCCGAACGACAACGTTCCTTTCTCTCAAAAATTGATAATTATCCTTTTTTTTTCAGGTGCAACGCGGTTTCGTCTCTCTTTCGCCTCTTTCTACCTGAACTCGATGATTTTCCTCCGGCGTAAAATGAACTCGCTTCTTTCAACACCGATATTCTTACCTCATCGGTGCTTTCAGTCAGTCATTCTCCTGTTTTCAGAATTTAGGGCCCGGGCAAATGAAAAGCGAACGGAAATCAGGTCTTTTTTCTCTCCTCGTCTGCGAAACGTACGATTCGATTGTGGAAGACTTTTCTCACTCGTTGAATCGACTCCCTTTCGTCTCCTCCACCTCTTCTTTTATTTCTTCGTCTTTTCAAAGGGATAAAAAGAAAGGTCCGTTTGTAGGTATCTCCTATCATCCTTTTTTTTCTAGAATACGTAGCTCGCTTTTATTCCTGACGCGGAAACTGTGAGATCTAAATCGACGCGATTTCTTCGGTTTTCCAATTCCGAAAGAAAAAAAAATATCCTGGATCGCTTTCTTTTTGAAAACTTACAGACGAAGGTTTATCCCTTGAATATACACCTGTGATTCCTTCCTCCTCCGGATCTTCTTTTACATCTATATATATATATATATTTGTTTTTTTCTTTACATTTTCTGATGCAATCAGCGGTATAAGATGATGTAACATGAAATATTTGTATAGTTTTTTTTCAAACCTGTACGGATTTCACTTCGTTCTTGAAAAATTGATCAGAAAATAGATATTGAAGCGTTTCCTCTAAATCGAGTTTATTTCTTGGTGTAACATACATATTACATTTTTAATTGTGCGCAATATGATTTAATTTTAGTTTCTGAAGATTTTTGCAAAAATGTGAATGTCGAATTTACATTCATTTCTTTTCAGTGTTTCTTAACAATGAATGTTCCTATAATCTTCTTAAAATAAAACATTTTGTATTCAGAAGTGGCAATGTCCTAGCATTGAATATTGAATTGAATCTGAAATTTTCATATTTTATCAACATCTATATTACATTGTACGTTCTATTATATCTTTTTTTACATATATTTACAAGTGTGAAATTAAATAGCACATATAAACTTTGCCAGATATTAATTGTATATTGGAATTTAGATTTCGACATCGCTAGTGAAAGATCGCGGTTAATTTCATTTTGAGATTGGAAGTCAAAATAAATGTATATTAAGGTACATCTACATCTATCATAAAACTGTAATATATGTATAAGAATTTTTGGTGTTTTTATCAATAAGCTGCAGTGCCATTGAATTGAATATATATATATACATATATATGTATAATTTATGATTTTTTTCTTAATAGTTCTGTAAAATACAAACTCTATTCATAACAATATTAATCTAAGTACTCAGGTAACTAATATAAACGATAAAAATATTACAAGCAATAATTTAATTTAATATGCATAGCTCGCAAAATTATAGTATCTTTTTACAATTCCAGTTACATAAAGAAATGTTTGACAATGGAATTCAAAATTGAATTTGTTACAGACATAATATAAAATGCATTTGTTGTGCCATTTATAAGGCGTAATGTATATAATAACACATGTAAAAGCATATTTATATATAAAAATCTCGTGTAACATTACGTAAATAAGGTATAAGTTTATCGGAGTAAATCCTAAAATTCCTAAATTGATATCATTTTTGCTGTTGTTAATAATCGAAAATTATTCTTTTTCATATTTTTTTATACAATTTAATATTCTGTTATAATACATTTAATCACACAAATTTTGAACTTGTATGTCTATTAGATTTAATTATAATTTCATTAATTTTAATTGCATATTACTAAAAAAAAATGTTTAATTTCTCTGTGAGAAATTTATTTTTAATTTTGGAGACAAAAAAATAATTTGTTCAATTAGATTTACATAAATTATTTTCTACTAAAAACTAAATGACGAAATAATAGTTTTGACATAATAGAACGCCCTTGTCATTCAATGTCATAGATATTCAGTATAACATGTATATCCAGAGAAAAAAACTTTATTTCATCTTATAAAATTTTTTTCTAGGATGTCTTTTACTATGGAATAATAAACACTTCGCTCGACGATTCTATTTCGCACTACTTCAACATCATAATGCCTTCATAAAAATGTTTAAACGTTCATGATAAGGAAATCACTTCCAAGTATAGTTTCATGATGAAGCAGAATTTCACTATCATCATTGTCGTAACAGCTATGTAACACCCGAAGAACTGTAAAAAAAAACAATAAGAAACAGTCACAGACAGTGATCAACAAAAGCTAAATTTCTTTTCTTAATCTAGATCCAACTGTCTCGTGCTAAGCGTTCCCGTGTGTAGTTTTGATGTTCTCATTTTCCTGAATGATTTAAGTAAATCTTCCATTGTGATGGGCCGCACGGTATCGTGAAATTCTTCACCGTATTCGTCGTCTGTATTATTTTCGTACTTGAGTCCGTCACTGTGAATTAAACAACATATAGAAGTTGGTACATGATTTCAATTTTTAAAACTCGAATAATTCTAAGTACAGACATATAATGCGATATTTATTTTCTAAGAAAAGAATTTAAATACGTACTGTGAATATAGGTAATCTCTAATACGATATATAGATGCGTTCCGACAAAGTTCTTGTAAATCAGATCCAGAAAAGCCTTCAGTATGCTTTGCCAACGTTGCGATTTCTACGTTGTCTGCCGTTGGTTCGTTTTTCAATATCAATTGCAAAACTTTTAACCGTTGCTGTTCATTCTGGAAATGTAGAACAAATATAGTGACATTACATTTCACAATTATGTATTAATAGTTAAGTAAAAATTATATAATCACCTAAATATACGTACCGGTAATCCAACATGGAAAGTCGCTGGCATACGACGCAAAATTGCTTTATCTAAATCCTGTGGTCTATTAGTGGCTCCCATTATAATTACGGTACAGTCAGGATCGGTTATCAAACCATCCCATAACGACATAAACTGGGCCTTCATCATTGCCGTGGCTTCGTGATCCTGTGAATTGCGCGATCTCAAAAACGAATCTGTTAAAGTGAAAATATATTAAAACAAGAAATTTTATTTATTATAAGTAAATCTAAACTATAAGTATTTGCAGCAATTATATAATAAATTATATCAAAAACATATAATATTAAATGTAGATAAGCTTTTACAAAAAAAAAAAATGAAAAAATGAAGATTTTTCTGAATCATCTTCATATAAAAGTACGTGCAATAAAAATATTCCAAAAATACCTAGAAAAAGAAATTGCTATTCTTGATGACATACCTATCTCGTCAATGAAAATAATGCAAGGCTGCAATTTCACTGCCAACGAGAAAACGGCGGCAGCCAGCTTCTGGCTTTCCCCATACCACTTATCAGTTAAAATGCTCACGTCTAGATTTATGAAGCGCGTTTTCGCCTCCCGAGCGGTGGCTTTAGCGATCATGGTTTTACCGCAACCAGGCGGACCGTACAGTAATACTCCCTAAAAATGATAAGCACAAGGCATATCTAAAATATTGATTTTCCTCCAAGGAACATGATCTGATACCTTAGGTGCTTGAGTTAGCTGCGAGTCTTCGAATAACTCTTTCCTCTGTATAGGCAGGATGACAGTCTCCTTGAGCTCTTGAATAACGCTATCCAGACCGGCGATACTGCTCCATGATACTTTGATATCATTTGGATCTACTAGATGATTGGCTATTATCATTTCATAGTCTGTCAGCTGGTCCATATCGAAGGATCGCGCATATCGATCGCTCTCTGCCAATTTACGTAACTGCTCCTGAGCCTGAAACAATTTATATGAACTATTAGTTAAAGCATTGTTTGCAAATTAAAGACAATATATTATTTGCAACCCTAAAATTTCCTCAAGAAGATATTAATGGGATAACTTTGAACCTTTTTCTTGGCTCTTTGTTTGGTACTCCTTGTAGGATCGAGCTGACTGATAAGCCACCTCATACTGAAGAAACCGATCGCTGCAACGCACGTCAACCTTGCTACCAGCATCACCAGCTCCTGCCGCGTGAGACCAGCGCTCGCTGCCATGTTCATCGTTCACCAGGACACTCTGCTTGCAAAACTAGCTACGTTGTGCTGGAACATTCCACATTCCACCATTACACTCAACACAAAGGAACGAATATATTCGGGAAATGCAACCATTGTAGAATCGTTAAGTAAAAACCGAAAAGTTACACGTGCAATAGTACAATAAACTTTGGAAAAAAAAGAAATGAGCTTAAAGTCTGAATGCAGAGAGGATGAAGTTTTGTTAATCGCCACTCGTAATATTCCCGTTCGTCGTGCCGAAAGAAAGCCACAAGGATCTACGATTTGAGCAACAACAATGATTTACCGAATCATTACCGAATCGGTGCTGGCCTGCTCCACTGCGTACTCCTGGCGACCTAACCTCTCCGGAACTCTCGATCTCCCGATGAGCGAGGATAGAGAACGGCGCCTTGCAGGTTAGGGCGGAATGCGAGAGAAAGCAGGAAACATGCGCGGTGTATTCGTTGCGCATGAAGCAGCGATGCCAAACGGCAGACTTTGCAGCATGCTAGCAGTGGTGGTACGGATGGGCTGCCCCAGTGCAACACCGAAACAAAAGAGCATGTCCGCGAACGCTCGGCACTTCGGCCAGCTTCGAACGGCAGAGAAGGACAGATGTATTATCCGCTTCTCTCCTGAAATTACACAGACATATGTCCATCCTTCTCTGCCGCTCGAAGCTTGTCGAAGTGCCGACCGCCGAGGATAAAAACAGGCGCGCTCATTTGTCGTTTTCGCTATCATTGGCTTGAACTTGGTCGCTGTTAGAGGAGAGATTTGTTCAACGGTTACATTTTCTGCGTTTTGAGTGAAAAGAGGAAATAGAAGAGGTTAATTCTGCAATCACTGTACACTCATTTCGATATCATCATTTGGACAGCGTATCGTCTAAGCTTCTTTAAAAGAACTTTCCAGAGTCTCACGTCTGAGTTAGCATTTCAGAATCTGTTGAAAGACGTGTAGTTTCGTATAGAAGAAGATACAATGGAGAAAAAGATCACGAATGCCATGGCCGGTCAAGTAAATTTTTTCACATATCTTTTTCCAGCTTTATTAATTGCGTGTTATTAGAATAGTAAAAGATAAGATAAATGTTGGCACATGAGACTTTCTATAAACGAATTACTATATTCATGACTATACAGTACAGCAAGGTTACTGGAACATCGTGACCATTAAACATTATTTCGTTGCAAATTACATTATTTTATTAAGTATTGGAAAAAGTTGCTACATGACTGGTGTAAGATGTACAAATATATAAACATAGGATGTTCACAATATTTTTGAAAAATTGTAACATTGTTCGAACTATATTCCAAATTTGTACTTATTCCTAAAGAACTAATATTCCATGCATTTTATAAAACAAAGAAAATTTAAAAACATTACATGTATTAAATTTGTTTCCTACTAATGTGAGTCGCTCTCGAATGATATTAAAAGTTATTAATATAAAGTCTTCAGATGAATCTACTATTTATCAAAATTCAAGATAGAACTCTGTTTATACTTTATGTGTATTATAAAAAATAATTTAAAAATTAGATTTATGTATACATCAAAGTGCATAAAGTATAAAATTATAATTAAAATATCTTTAAATTTAACAGGAATTATAAATTGTGTAAAATTTAAGCAAGAAAGCAGTTACTAATTATTTTTTAAATTTGATGAAAATTTTTAATAAAACTTCAATTTTATTTATAAAATCGATTATGATTAACGGAAATAGCCGTATTTAAATTCTCTTACAATTTGACAATACATTCAATTCTTTTTTGAAAATGTTTTACGTGAAGTATTACTTTTATTAAAAAATATCAAATATAGAATGTCTCTATGTACTTTTGATAAAATTGTAAATTCAAATGGCTCTGATTTATACATGTAAATTTATACATTATTTATACATTAAATGTTAGAATATTTATTGGAATTCAAGCTACTTATTATATTAAAAAAGTATAGAGATTTTTAGAAGATTTTAATGTTGATCGTTTTCATCGTTCAATGAATTATTTTCAGAATTTTGACAAAGAAAAGGAGCAGAAAATATCTTCACCATTCTTACCTTCATCATACATCAAGAGTTATTCTGAAACACGATTTGATGTGACCACATTTGATTTTACATGGAAAATTGAACAATTTACACCTCTTCTTGAGATCGTAGATGTTATGGATTCTCCAAATTTTCCCGAAACAAATAAATTCAAGATTGAGATGTATCAGTTACATGAAGAAGAGGAAGAAGACTTTGACATACAATTTTATATACGTATTCAAACGATACAAGAAGAAAAGAAAACGATACAAACAGAAAAATTTAATGGTTTTTGTACCACTACTTTAATGGATTCGTGTAAAACAGTTATATCATCAAACACTATTTCGGGACACATAAAGGATGATACATTATTAATTTCAACCCCAAAATCTAAGCTTAAACTTAACTTTCCAGATACGCTTATAGTACATTGCAAATTTAAAATTTTTGTTAAACCAATAAATAATACTATACATTTGAATTTATATCCAACGGCACTTAAAGATGTAAAACCTCCTGAAGATTCAACTGCTGAATCTGAGTCTACGAAAGATGAAAAATCAATCAAATTTATAGTAGGAGAAGAGCAGTATGTTGTATCAAAAAAATTATTGCGCGCCACCAAAAGTAGTTACTTTACGTATATCTGTCGTACGCATGAGGAAACAGAAAAAAATATGACAAGTGACTTGAAAACGAATAATGAATTACAAGCTTTTAAACAAATTTTATTATATATTCTAACTGGCTCAATATCAGATCAATGTAATTATGATATGCTTAAAACGTTATTAACAGCAGCTGATAAATATGATGTACCAGCTTTAAAATTAACGTGTGAGCATTATTTGTCATTCTATATTACAGTCGAAAATGCTCTGGAACTCGTGCAGCTTGCGTTTTTGTCTAATGCAACATTTTTAGAAACAAATTTGACAACTTTTATTAAATTTCATATAAAAGAAATTACAAAGCTTAAAGAATTTCAAACTTTATCACAAGAAGATTTAAGTAAGATGATAGAATTGATTGAGAAAAGTAAAATATTTGAAGGGAGTACATATTATACTTTTGTCAAAACTTGGAAAAACTTGTAAAAACTAAGGAATTTATTGGTTAGTATTTGATTCATATGATATTGCAAATCTTACGAATAAATTAAAAGAAGCATGATAAAGATATTTCTTAGGTAATTAGTAACCATTTCTTTTTTTTTTTATAAATATACCTTTATGTAATGTAATTTATATGTGCGTGTGTAAGAATTTGTATACATGCACAAATAAGTATGAATACAATTTTAAAATAATTTTTATTTTATTTTATATGTACGAATAAAACTATTAATTATCATAGGTAACAAGCTGACGTTATTTGTCGTTATTTTAACGTCATATTGTCGACAAAAAGGTCTTTTTGACGTCGAAATGATGATAAATAACGTCAGCTTGCTACCTGGGATATTTAATATCATTGAGTTATAATTTAAAAATGAAATCTTTACATTGATTTAAAACGTAAGGAAATAAAAAATAAAAATTCTTAAATAACTATGTAAACTATAAATGTTTTATTTACTTTTATTAGTACTGTAATTAAAAATTTAGTTAGCTAGTGTTTCTATTAATCAGTGGCAGAATCTTCGACAGTTAGGTTCTTTAACAATTATCTTTTTCAACGCATTATGAGTTATTATTGATGAATTTGCAATTTATTTGTGTTTACCGCAATTGTATGTTTTTTTTATATTGTAATTAAAGCATCAATAAAATGCGATTAAACTGAAATAAAATGAAATTCGCAATTATTCTTTAATTGTAAATTTAAAAAATTTTATGATTCATATCCTTACCAATTTATTTCTACTTACAATTCAGAAACATTTAATATTGTGCAAATTATTTATAGCAGTTATTTCAAGACATTCGATTTACTATGAATATGCAATTTGATCATTTGTAGATGGAAGAAAATTGTGAGTTTTACTAAGACGAAGAATCCCAAAATAATTAATGTGACTGACATATTTCATATAAAGAATCAGGCATTTAATTGTATGTAATAAAAATATAGAATTTTAATACTAAAGTAAAAGAAGATAACATAGATTTACAACATTAAATTTCGAGCTTGTTCTTATTAAGATTCAATAGAGTTTACATTTTAGGATTTTTAGACTATATTCCTTTGTACTTCAACACACCGAAACGAAAGAGCATGTCCGTGCACACTCGACACTTCGGCCATGTTCGAGCGGCAGAGAAGGACAGATGTATTATCCGCTTCTCTCCCGAAATTACACAGCTATGTCCGTCCTTCTCTGCCGCTCGAAGCTTGCCGAAGTGCCGAGGATAAAAACAGGCGCGCGCATTTGTTATTTTCGCTATCATTGGCTTGAACTTGCTCGCTGTTAGAGGAGAGATTTGTTCAACCGTTACATTTTCTGCGTTTTGAGTGGAAAGAGGAAATAGAAGAGGTTAATTCTGCCATCACTGTACATGCATTTCGATATCATCATTTGGACAGCGTTGGCATATTATCTAAGCATCTTTAAAAGAACTTTCCAGAGACTCACGTCTCAGTTAGCATTTCAGAATCTGTTGAAAGACGTGTAGTCTTCGTATAGAAGAAGATACAATGGAGAAGAAGATACGACCGCGAATGCCATGGCCGGAACAAGTAAATTTTTTCACATATCTTTTTCCAACTTCATTAATTACGTGTTGTTAGAATGGTAAAAGATAAGATAAATGTTGGCACATGAGACTTTGTATAAACAAATTATTACATTCATGACTATACAGTACAGCAAGGTTACTGGAACATCGTGACCATTAAACATTATTTCGTTGCAAATTACATTATTTTATTAAGTATTGGAAAAAGTTGCTACATGACTGGTGTAAGATGTACAAATACATAAACATAGGA
>VBVR01000370.1:39346-53636 GCA_011638315.1 Tetramorium parvispinum | reverse complement strand
TCTCTCTCTCTCTCTCTCTCTCTCTCTCTCTCTCTCTCTCTCTCTCTCTCTCTGGCAAGTCTTTCCACACTCTCGATAACTTCTGGCGAATTTTACGTCGTCGTCAGACGCCGACTCTGCGGCGACTGATCGAAAAGTTCAGCGAGTTTAGTAACTCTATGTTACTATCGAAAATGTGTTACCCGTTAGCGAAGCGCTCAAGAAATACTTACAAAACTTTTCAGCACCGGAAGCAGTTTTGCATCACAGCTGTGACAGCTCATCCGTTCGTGGTGATGGATACCGATGTCATGTTCGAGTGAAATTAATCTATGATTGATTAATTTCCAATTTTGTTGCATTGCTTTTCTCAGAAATTCTCTCTCTCTCTCTCTCTATCTTTCTCAGGCATTAATATATTTTTTAAAGGAAATTTAATTTGTAATATATTACATCCTTGACGTTGATTAAAAACTATTTCAAGACTGTGAAAAATATCAATTAATATTTCCATGTAATAGATCATCAGATTTACAATTTGAAAATTTAAGTTTTACTATTCTGAGTATTTTGCAATTTTAAAGATTAAACCCGAAGAAAATAGAATCTTATTTCTTTAAGATTACAGTATGATAAAGATCATGGAATCAAGTTGCATTAGTGTACTTCAGTCTTAATTATAACTTACTTACATTACTCGCAATGTTTACACGTAATTTGTGAAAAGAAGATTTGTTTTATCGGAGGAAAAGATAGATCAAAGTGTTAATTCCCTGAGGTCCCGCGGATCCGTGGATTCTGACAGATAAAGTCGGTTACATTAGGAAAGTTCTCCGACGGAGAGTTACTTATCGTTGGCAAACTTGCCATCGGAACCGGGAAGTTATCCTTCATTATTCGCGAGTGTTTTGAAACAGTAGTCAATTAAAGTTAAACGAATTTCATCGAACTTCTCAGCGTGCTATTTCCATTTCTCACTGTCTACATAATTCGCTACTATTCGCTATCCTAATTACCTCCGTATCGTTCGAGTTACGTGCCTTTGTTTTCCGACATGGATTTCATACCTTCGAAGGAGGGGTCGAATGGAAAGGTGAAAATCGGACCTTTTATGCGTAAATGTAACATTTATTCAGCATAAATTATGACGATAGATACATAGATTAGGTATAGATACAAAATGAATTGACTGTAGACAGGACTGTAGTGAAAATACATCGAACGCTCACGCTTTCTTCGTTCCGGCAGTTTTCTTACTAGTAGTAAGCACATTTGTATCTCTCGTTTAACCCTTTGCCTACGACACAGCACCACACGTCGTACGGTTTTGCGTATGTCAATATTCATCTACTTTCAAAATTAACAGCTTTTGATTGTAACACTTCTCTTTATATAGAGAAACGAGACTCCACGCACTGTAAAGTAGAGCTTTAGTCGAGTTAAAAATTTAAAAAGCAATTATTATATTAATATTTATCTTTGTTGACAGTTATCTTATGGCTAGGAAAATTTTCATTTGATTTTACTGCATCGGAAGGAACTATTTTGATTCTTTTTTCATTCACGACGTTCTCAATCCGAGGAACGAAGAAATCGCGATTAACTGATTATCTCTGTCGCTCGTTTTACAGATGCGGGCGCGGAGAGAACATTCGAAAATATTTCGAGCATCTTCTCATGCGCGTGGTATCGCGCGATTAACGGCGTGGCAACAGTGGCGAGAATAAAATACAATATACGATTATACGTTCGCGCAGGGAATATATACGTTTCATAGAAAATATACAGCCTCGAGTTTCGCGTACGACGGGAACATTTTCTGCTGTTACTTCATTTTCATGTCGGTTCCATGCAATATCATACGAACGAAAAGGCTTTACGACCAATACTGCAGTATATATGTTAGATGCAAGAATATAGAAACAATGCAAAATTGATATCACTGTACGTCTTGCAAAAGTTCAAATGAATTAAGGTATTACAAAAGTGCAACAGATAAATTATTAGCAATTATTTACGTTATAAATAAAATGAATAAAATCAATAATTCCTTGGATTAATCTATAAATAGATAAATTTTTATACTAAAAATTTTATACTAAAAATTGTTTATATATGTAATTAAAATAGATGTAATGATATATCAAAGAGGAATGATTTGTTTATTGCTTCATTTGAGTTCCAAATTTACTATTCGTTGCTTTTATCTGCATCATTCTCGTTTGTTGTAAAGCCCCTTTATTCAGTTGAATTTGTAGCGCAATCACAATCTGTACAGAGTCAGCCACTGTTGAATGCCCTTTCATCGCGCGTACCCACCTGCAATCTCGCACGGCGTTACCGCGCTCATTAAGCCTATGGCCTAATCGATTAATTAGACGTACGTTGTTAAACGAATCGTGTGTGCGTTACGCATTGATGGTGGTTTCGCAGAGAGACCTTAAGAGCTATCGCGCTAACGGCTTTGATTTCGAGATTTGATTCTCAAATGCGAAAACAGTGAGCAATCGTTCGCCGACTCGCGAACATCAGTTATTCTAGAAACTACAGAATGCCCGATGTACGTGAATCGAAACCGACATAATTTCAATTTTTCGTACTGTAAACACGACAATGTCTATTGCACGATGATTATCGCGAATAAATTTTTCTAAAATAAACGACAATATTTTAATAATGCACTTTATGAACAAATGTAGATTTTCATATAATGATGAATCGCCAGCTTTTTTGTCGCAGTCATTTTAATTTTCGTAATTAGGAAAATGCAAGATTAGATATCAATTTTCAATTCAGGGCTTAAAAATTAGTTGTAAAAAAATTGGTCCAGCGTTGTGTTCGATGATTTCAATGATCGCTTTAATTCTCGCGTACTATACACATGAGCTGTCCTATTCCTTTTTTGTTCCTTTTCGTAACAACGAGAAAAAAACCGCGGGTTTTAGAAGCCACATTTGTATCGTGAGTTTTCGCTTTGCTTTCATTCATGAATCACATGTAAAATATCGCCCTGTATTTCAGGGCTGTCGAGATCATTTTTTGCGTGTCTACGCCATCGAAATTTTACCGATTTCAATTCCCTGCCGCCGGGTAAAACGCCTAGGGACCGATCAGTGTCTCGATCAACGAAATCGCACTCTAGTACTCTCTGGGATTTAGCACCAGATAAAAAAATAAAGCCGCCCCGCTGCCGCCGCCGTCGCTACTGCCGCCGCGGAGGAGCGCGCAACCGTAAATTTCGACCGGTCGAAAAAAAAGAAAGAAAGAAGAAGAAAAAGTGAATGCGAACGCGAAACGCAACAATGTGTGCAAAATATCGTTTCCATTTATCACTAAATATATCGCCGTAACCTACGTATATGTATATATAATATATATAATATATATATAATATTTATATATTTATTTTTTATGTATATATAATGTCGAATACACAATATGAACCGATTTTTACCGATTAATTAATGAGGATCACAGCCATAGCTTTGAATACGAATGTCTCGTTCGTATTTTTTTCTTCTTTTTTTCCTATTAAGACCAGTATATCGTAATCAGTTTAGCAGTCGTTACAAAGATACATTCTTCTCTCGCTACCTGCTACGTGACTACACATCGATTACAACGAGATACGGATGCGACAGTCGCACGATTATTTACAGCAGCACGAAATTAATAAAACGTAATCAACTTTAAAACACATTTCTATTCAAATTTTTGTAGTTGTGTCATATTATATCTCAAGATTAAGCAAACATTTATGAAACAAATAAATATATTTGTATTCATATTTTTGTTTAATAATGCTAAGTAACACACAATTTTGCGTATTATTAATCTAATATAAAGATCGTAAGCATAAGATAAAAATCGCAAAATCACACAAACAACATTGTGCGATATTATGTACATAAACCATTACCTCAAAATAATTTTAGCAACATAGGCCTATGATATTTTTTATTAAAGAAATTTCCTAGTATAACCGTAGCCTGTATAAAGTAAATAATAAAATTATGTTCGCGTTACAAGCCAACCATGAATTATATAGTAAATTTGGGTTATTAATTAACTGCTGCACGTTTTTAGCGTAAAATCATGGCATTCACAGCATATAAAAGTTGCTAACATCTGCTAGCCAACGTTCAGAGAAAGAATTTAAAATTTCCAATTTCTAAGAATCGCTTTAAATACATTATCATTTCACTCGTTTCAATCATCCTAATTTTAATCTTATTACTTGTTAATACCGAATCCGACTGCCGTATCCTAATGAAAGTTATCACCGATTCATCACGTTCGTCGACGCTCTCATTGCGCGTTATTCGAAGGCTGCGAGATCGCGAGTCGAGGATCTTAGCCGCCTAGAAAAAATAAGATTTTCCGATCGACGTTCGCGTGAGCGGTGAAGATTCGACTGGCGTTCTAACGAGAGGGAGGAAGGATGAGAGAGCAAGGGGAAAAGTAGAGAGAAAGAGAAAAATACCGAGATCGACTCGGAGAGAACTGAGAAACGGAGCGTCGACGACGTCGTGACGCTCGGTGATGAGCACTACGACGACAACCATCGATTCTGCTACAATCACTACTTGGCGCTCTCTACGTTTACGTTCTCGTTATATCTCGAAGATAGGGCACGGCTCGCTTCCTCTGTCGCATCCGGATTACCGAGATCGATTTTGATTCGGATTTCATCGATGAGACGAGAGTAAAGCCGGAAACAATGTCTTTAACAATATTGTATTGAACATAATTAAATGTAAAATGAATTTCTTATACACTTTATTGGTAATTATTGTTTTAATTTTTTTATCACGATTTGAGCTAAAATAAAAACTTCTCAAGTATTACATCTTGACTTTTGTGAAGAATGTTTCAACAAATTTATATATTAAAAATTATTTAAAAACTATCGAAGTACAAATAAGAATTTTTCAAATGTTTTCATTCATATTTCATTATTCGTGCGATTTAATTAAAATTAAATTCTTTAAGAAAGCCTCAACTTCAAAAGAGTTTTCGATTAATTATAAGTATTTTATATTTTATATTTTATATTTTATATTTATATTTTATAAGTACTTTATATATTATCAAGGATATAATTACTTTTACAAAATTATTAAATAAGTATAACTTTTCGAAATACATTCTAAAAGTTAAATTAACTTGAATAGACTTTGGGCAATTCGGATGCGATTAGGTAGCGCGACGCGATAAGATAGACTAGAGACCCGTTATGCAGCTTGAAGACGAAGATAGGTGACCTCTCTTTAGACTTGAAGGAAGCGTGCATCAGTGGGTCTGGACTACAGCTAAGTAGTTAGGAGGGACCGTGATATCGGACGTACGTATTCACTTAAATCATCCTAAAAGGCTTATAGAAGACTACCTCAAAAAGTGAAGATACGACCACTAACATTTTAGGCGACACGATAATATTATTCTGCCGGAGGCGAAACCGAGAACTCTCACAGTGAGTATGAACTGAATAATGCAAGCGTGTCATACTGATGATACGCCAAAATAACAGTTGTTCAGAGTATCTTGAATTTGCAATTAATACTCCAAATAGCGAAAATTTAATTCGATATAATAATATTGAATATTTTCGAGATGATTTTCTATGATTTTTAAAATAATTTAAAAAATGTTGAGTATCAATATTAATTAAATTTTTGCATGACATTTTTTAGTTCTCAAGTTTATCATGCATTTTAATTTAATTGTTCGAATTAAAAAATAAGACTAATTGTTTATGTAATTACAATACAATTACAGTACAATTTGTAATTAATAACTCGAAAAAATCAGCACTTTGACGTTTCCATTACGAAAAAAATTGATTCAGGATTTTTGCTACATAATGGACGCGTGTTTGTGACTATCCAGGAAATTTTCCAATATTATCGACGTCTCGTTGTGCTTAACTGCCACGTAGCCAGAAAAATATTTGTCACGTTTTGCGCAGGTTTTAAAAGCCAGCGGGAATTTCGGCCGTAAATGGCATCGATTGCGTAGGGAAAGAGCGAAGGGTAATATCGAATATTCGCGATTCACCGACGGTCTTAACAAGTTCCGCTCATAGATCGGCTTTCTGTCAAGTCATGTCAACTGAGAGCGCCATAAACTGGCGGTCATGAATCTTAAGAGTCAGGGAACCAAGCCGTCGTCGTCTCGTCTGAGCTCGCACGATCGCTCGGCGCCGGAAATTCCGTTGTTGAACTTGGAAGTCGAGACGCCGTAAAACGGAAGCGAGACTTTTCGCCAAGTAAAAAGGAAAGCGGATCGTATCGAACGAAGCATTACGTTTTACGAGAGAAATAATCCTCAGCTGGAAGAAGAACGAAAATTTCTATTTATCGATCCGTTTTAGAACGTCAGTTTATAGTTTATAGACTTGCGAGAGTTCTCGGTGTAACCCGCCGCTATTGAAAACAACCTAACTACGACGAGCGGTCCATGCTAGATCTAGGGACTAGATCGGCTAAAAGAAGCGACTGATGAGTGCTAATCTACTAATCTACAACATCAACGAGGATCTCGCAAAATTTTATCTACTCACGGAGGGAGTTATTGTGTGCTTGTGTAGTTGAGTGTACATTCATAGGTTTTATACACTATATACTTATATACATGCAATGATACACTTATCTTATCGATTCTTTACTTGATTTTCGCAATTCAAGTAACGCGGCTAATGATAACGAACTTGATACTGACACACACACAATGGCAAGTACCTGTACAATGAAGCCTCGTTAGAGTGAATTCGGAGAAACTCGAAACTAGCAGTAATTCGCGAAGGGTAGTAGCTAGAGAAGGACCTGTGGCATGACTCAAGCTAATGAGAGCTTACGGTATCATGAGCAGTATCAGCTTACAAAATTATTCCTTTCTCCAGCAATCGAAATTTCAATCGATTAGGATCGTAAAAATTGTCGAAGAAAGTGAGAAGCTTTTTGACTCTCTTGAATTGCGAAACAATGCTAAACCCTGTAAATATGTATTTCTACTCGAATGAGAGGCTCGAGGAATCTGACTGGATTTGATTACCTCTATTCACGTTAATTCGAGAAAAGCGTCGATGCGCGCGCGTTATTCAGCAACGTTAAAGTAAAGAACAATTAAGACAGTTAGCTATAAAGTTTTTCTCTGTTTAACCCTTTCAGTATGCTTGCGCCGTATAAGTATATTGCACGTCACTTTTCGTTATCTACGCGTTATCCACGAAAGATTAAACTTTATTAATAATTTAGAACTACAATTTATTAAAAATTTGAAGATTAATAATGATAATGTTCGTTAAACTATAAAAGTTCGTTTGAATATCATCCTTTTTTGATTCAGTAATTATTAAACCACTTTTATGTCCAGAGATTTACAGATCAATTTAACGTTAATAAAGAGAAAGTAAAATCAAAAGTAGAATTAATGGAAAAATTAATGAAAAATAGTGATTACAATATTTGTACTGAATTTGATACTGAAAGGATTATTTTTAAATTTCCGATATAGATTTAGTAACTATCGCGATGCATCTCTAAGGGAAATAATCTAAAACAGCATTCTAAGATTTTGTCCAACGTGCTCGAAAAATGCATCTTACTTTATCTCGATAGTTAAACGAAAGCTCTTAACGTAATACGTATCTTAATATCAAAATGCGACTGACTTAACTTTCTTGCGCACTATTGCACATAGTATTCATTTGGCATTATAGATAATTCCTTGAGCAAAAGCGGAAGGTACTAGATTTTCTTCGAGGACTATAAAGGGGAGTTACGCACGACGAGTTTATTATAATAGAATTTCTCTGAGACCGTTCGTTCGCCGTTCATCGGCTTCTCTCTAAAAAAAAAAAAAAACAGTAGTGTTAAACTCGTACGAGTACACTCTGCCATTGGTACTTGTACATAGAAACGATTCGAGAATCGCGACGCAACATTGATAACATCGGTAATACTACTAAACAATCACAAAAAATGAACCAAGTAACAATAATCACTTAATAAATAAATTATTTAAATTTGGCATCAAAACGTAACTTTGCTCGCCCAATCATTTCACATTAATAAAATATGATACAGAAAGACTCGTCCAATTTTTGACGACCGTCCCATTTAACGGCTTTCCCTTGTTTTTCTACCGACTTGCCGGAAACGCATCCCGCCCCGAACGAACGATCGGCGATCGTTGACTTAGATCTCGTCGGGATGCATCGTGACTGGTGTGAGTGACTTCCTACTCTTTAGCAAAAATAAGTATCGTGTTACGCGTTTACAACACCGACTCACGATGATCCCGTATGTAAGGTAAGGCGAGAGAGACCTCTCGCTTTGTGTCACGTGTGTGTCCGGCGTCAGTGCAGCGAAGCTCTCTTTCTCCCGCGGCTTTTCTTCCTTCCTTGAGCGACGTCCGTCGGCGGTGACTCAAAGAAAGGGGCGCGTAACAAGCTTTGAAATACCTTGTAAGCCGGCTACACGCTACAGCTATATACTGCCTATAAAGCCTCAGACCAGCGAAACGATATTTATAACCTGCGTCCTGACATGGGCCCCGCCATATGAAATTTTCCGTTCTAGCGAACCGTCAAACTTGAAATGCGATACCTAGATGCCGTCTCTCGGCAAAATCGGTCAAATAAGAAAACTTAATCATTGAAGGTATAAACCGATGAACTCTGTACTATTTTGGAGTAATCCTGCACTCGAGAATTAAATCTCAGCAGTTTAAGAATTAAAAGGCATAAATTTTATTGTAATAAATATCGAAAGAAAATTATCAACGAGTTCGTCCAAGTATTTACTTTTGATTAAATTTTTCATTTGTTTGAAAATATTGTAAAAGAATTTAAAAAAAGACAATGCCATTTTAAAAAGTTGGCAATGTCGTACAAAGCTAAAATGCTTTTAATCCTTTTCTCAATGTGTTTAATTCCTTCCTTGGTTCTGCAAGATCTCTTTCAAACGCCCTTTAAACTTTCGACCGACCGCGAAATGGGGTTTGAAACATCGTTTCGTTCGTCTTGGGTTTTTCACCGTGCGCGTTCGCGCGCTCTGACTCTCTGTAGTAATTGTCAGGTACAGTGCTCGTCAACGATGGCTTTTTGAATTGGCACATGTAACACACTACTCTAGGCAGCTGATTCGCCGTGGATTCACCGAGAAAAAGCCTTAGTCGTTAATCACTTACTAATTATAATCTCGACGAGAGACGGCGGCAGCCATCGATGCGTCGATCGATGAGAAGCAATGTACCTTGGTGAAGATTGGAGGAGTGTGTGTTGCGATCTTGGATTATCGCCGGCAGAAAGTTGCAAGTAACTTACGTGCTAGTACTTTGGTAAAACAGTTTTCGCATCCTCTCGATTAACGTCGCCCTCTGTATACGCTTCCCTCTTATAGGTATATACTTATAGGTATATGCATTGTTCGACGACTTCCATTAAGAGCTAATTAATTTGATCTAATTTAAGGACTATCTTTGGACGTTTGGCTCTGTCGCGCAGGGCCGCCACTCGACTTTGGTATTTCGTTTCGCGATAATAACGAACCTACAGACATTCTTACCTCCTCGAAGAAACGAAGCGTCGCCGTCGCTGTCGCTTTCAGGTCGCTGCCAGATTTCGTCCGATCTCGAACTCGATTGTGCGATGAAAATAACGTACCTTGACAATTCGAGGTAACAGAGAGACACTGTGTAGTTCTATTAGAGCGCTAATTAAGTCCCAAGTAAGCTCTGGTATACATGAAGAAATTACACCAATTATACGTGTAATTGTACAAGTCAAAAGAACTAACTTTGCTATCTTCAAAAAATTCAGGTACTATGAGGGATTCATCACGGATTTATTTTGTGGGCAATCTCGCGAAAGAAATATTTATCCTGTTGGAATTAAAACTCTCAGAGCATTCTTTTTCCCTTATAATCCACTCTATCTTGATCTCCTCTTCCTGCTTTCATCTCTATGATCTCTTATTACGACGAGCTAATGTTGATTTTGCACGAATTAAAGCTTCCTTCTTCACACTCTATCTTGATTATCTCCCATCCTTGTAATGTCTTACAAGAGAAAATGTAGATAACTGTATAGAGTAGAATTGCGGTGTTTTTCTTCTCTGTTTATTCTTCTACTATCTCTTTATCCACTTTCCGTGTTCGTACTCTTTTTATTTATTTTTTTAAATATATTTCTATCTGCAACTTTTGTCTATGCACGATTATTCTTTATCTTTAGAAACGAATGATAAATGAGAAATGCAAACGGGCAGATTTAGCGGTCTAATGTTGTACACAGATGTTTCTCTAAGAGTTTCTCGATCACACGAGCGATCCGCGATCGAAATCCACCTTCGTGATCCACACCTCGAGGATACGTTCGTTGAACCGATCTGCCAGGAGCTTCGGGATTTCACGAGTGATCTCGCGCTAAGACGCGACTCTTTCCCGATGGTCCTTCGAGCGGCGAACGCACTCCCCCTCCCCCCAGCGCAAATGCATCCCGCTCTTCCCGGCGGCCCCTTGCCCCCCCCCCCAGCTACGTGTAATGCTCGCAGTCCCCACACTCGGAGAGCGTGGGTGTGGACGGACACTAGGTGGGATTCGGGTCCTCGTACGCCTTCTCGTAGTCCCGCCGCCGTATCACCGCGAAGTGGGTCATCTGGAAGGAGTTGGTCTTCTTGCAGCCGCGCTCCAGCGTGCCCGTCATACTGTAGCCCATGTTGAAGTCGCTCGACGAGACGTTCGACGTCAGGTACAGCTGTAACAGGGCAGCAAGCAGATCGATACGATATCACTGCGTTGCTCTCGCGCACACGTGAAACTCGAAAAGAGCTTCTTGTGGTTTTTTTCTATTGTCATTCCTCTGGCTTTTACATCAACAACAGTAAGTTCTTAATAATATAATGTACATGATAGACATAAAACATAGTAGCATATTAATACATTAAAATAATACATTAAAAATAATAATATATTTAAAAAATATTTTTCAGCCATATCTTTTTACGTTTGTGTCAGAGAGTATTCCTTTAAAGTAAATATACAGTTACTTCATTTTACATACAAAAAAAAGCGCGATTAAAACCATTCGTCCAAATCCCTTGGTCAGACTGCTTGTAATTAAAAGTTAACCAGTTGGGAAAAAATTGCCATAAAGCGTATCTGTGTTAATTAAAACGTCCCAGAGCTCTTTTGGTAATTTACATTTAAAAACGCAGCTCATGCTTTCGCTATTACCGGGGATGATATTTCGGACGCAGTCCGACGAATTTCAATGGCAGATCATTAGACCACAGGGAAGCTCGCGTCTGCTGATTCGGAGCATGGCGCTGGTCCATGCCCGTCCTTTATGCTGGGCGGTTCTCCATCAAAATTGCATGCGCGACAATTATGGCTGACTGTTGGCGCGTGGACACGTGTTACTTTCCGACTGCGGCAGTCGCGCTAAACATTCCGGCGTGTTTGACAACACGCATAAGAAGCGTATGTATACGTTGCGGCTTTCGCGTTTTCAGTGTCGTCATAAAACCCCGCGGCAGCTATGCGACTCCCCTGTCGTTTGCCCGCAATGGCATCTACTTTAGGCATTTGAGGAATACGTGCGTGGTTTGTTCGGGTCTTCCCTCTGCGGAGAAAAAGTCTGCTCTCGACGCGACTGCTCTCCAGGCAGCTCGATAAACGTCGCGAAAACGCGTCGCGACGTGTGCCCGAGGCATGCCATCAACATACATACACGCGCGAGACGCGTCGACGCCTTTTGTCAGCCGACAGTTATTCCCCTCCGAGGCTCTGGCAAGTCCCTTCGCGGATTTCTGTATCTGGCTCTTTGAAAAAGACAAAAATTAAAAGTCGCGATAAACAATGACGACAACGAATTTCGCGGCGTAAGAGCACGTCGGAGTAATCGATAACGATGAGTGGACGTGGCGTATATCCTCAGTAAAAAGATTAACGACCGTTACGCTGTAGAATCGTATTTTTCTGCATATGGTATCCAACGGTGATACTTATGATGGTAAGCGAGCGCGACGTAATAATGACCCGGTGATAAATTTGATAACCGTTATTTCGCATGTTTGACGAATATGAAATTTATCATCGGGAAATACCGCAGCGTCACGCTCTCGCGTGTTTCCTCGGCTGTTTCGCGTATCTCGGGCGAACCGCCGGAGTATTTTTTTTTTTTACGAGCGCCAAGCGATCTTGTTAATTCACTGGGACGAACATCCGCGGATGCGGGTCGGAAATGCGATCTTTAATTCGTTTAATTCGTTTGCAGTGCGACCTGTTTCCGTAATTGCGGAAACCGGAACGACGAACGCGCGTTACAACGCTTAACGATACCAAGTTTTCCGCGTTGCCATATATTTATTTTATTAATTTAATTATTGTCTTGCTACGTACTCTGAGCTCTCGAGGTAGAGGCGTCTAAAAATTGCATGCGCGCATTTACTGGAGATACTTTGTTACACGGAGAGACAAAGCGGAGATATGTTGATCGCGTCGCGGCACCGTGAATACGTTGCCCGCGCGAGCAAGAATATCACGGAGACAAAATTTCTCGTAATCCGACAATCTGCAGATTAGCCGGGGCGGACTGCGAGCTTCCGATATAACGCCTGGTGCATCGTTTAGAAGAATTGTGTGCGAGCCTCGCCAGACGTTCTTTCGGCGACAAAAAAAATAATTTATGTAATATAAAGTATAATTCTAATGTATAAACTCAGTTCTAGTTATTTGAAAAAAATAAGAGTTATTTTTGTAATATAAATTTCTTATTTATTCAAGCAAACATGGATATATTAAAAAAAGAAAGAATAAGCTCTATATTAAAAGAATACTATTTTCAATAGAAGGAAATTTTATAATTTAATTTAATTTAATTTATAGATATATATAAATTATTATTTTATGATTCCAAAATAATTTTGGGTCAAAGTAAAATAGCGATATGGGAAAATACAACATAGTGTAGTCTTTAAAAAGGTTGAAGGTTATTTCTCTCCACCAGGCACGACAAGCGACGAGTTTGTTAACAACGTGAGCTAGTTGATGAAGCATGTTATCGAATTTAGGAATTACAATAGGAAATTCTGGCAACTTGTTACGCATTTCATTAATAGCAATTACAGGATACAGCATTCCTATTATTTTGTAACGAATTAGAAAGTGCCATATTTTATTCTGATAGATTACTTTTATTAAAAATAGGAATAATTGAAACTTAAACTTAGATTTAAGGAATACACATTTAATAAATTTAATTATATAAATCCACACCTTGAAATCGGGATCGGTAGTCATTCTCTTGAACGAGCCGATAATATAAAGCGTGCCCGTACCCGTGTCCACCATCTTCGCCTGAGTACTATACCTGAAACACAATCACGATTTTTCGAATTGAAATCTTATGACTAATAATATTTTTTATACGAAACACTCGACTTTGATAAAAAAAAACTTCATGGATGTAAAAAAACTGGGAATCTGGGACGCGCTCTATATACTATCGAGAAGAAAGAAATATCAAAGAGAAGAAAAAGCGCAATCGATTTTGATACATCGAGTATAAGCAGAGAGCTATCAATTCGTCGTCTTTAGCTCGTTCGCCTTTCGTACTGGCGTCTTTGACATAATCCTTGAGAAGAAAATCGACCCTCGAGCACACCCTCGATATTCCTGCCCTTTGTCCCGAGTTGTACTATGCAAGGGTAGCGAGGCATTGTGTATGCTTATAAAAGCCTTCTTCGTAAGAAGATGATTCTACCAATCATCATCCTTTTACAAAAATTCGCGAGAATTATTTACGACAACAACAACACTAAAGCTACTCAGCATTTCTTAATCGTCTTAATCTTCTTTACTTTTGTCCGATAATTACAATTATTAAAAAAATTATATCTTTGTATAGTTTATTAATTAATTGAACTGTGTTAGTATAAAATTATTATTCGACGGTGGAAGTTTTTGATGTATTTGAACTTTGGATGTCGTTTTGAGACTTGAAAATCATTTCAAATGCGCTTTGATAAGCTAATTGACGATCGTTAGCTACATGCCGTGTCTTTAGGTCGTACGATTTTCATGGAAACGAAGGGAAAATCATGAAGTGAGAGAGATTGAGAAGACTCTCGAAGAGAGTCTTTCTGATGGCTTTATTATAACTTAATGATAACGAACAAGGAAAGAGTACAACATGTATTTCAAATTCTGTTATATTTATTTATTAGATTTATTAGATTAGTTTTATATTTATTTATTATATTCTATTTATTAGATTTTTGTATAACTAATTATTAAAAATTTAGTT
>VBVR01000370.1:0-39336 GCA_011638315.1 Tetramorium parvispinum | reverse complement strand
ATTACAACAACATTTTATAAATTTAATTTGAATACGTGAAATATTTCACGCAGAAGTTACATTTCTCTCCTATTTTTCAAGAATTTAAAAACTAAAATATATATTTTCATGTTAAAAGATTTTATTTCTCTTTCTTTTTCTCTTTCAAATATAAATAATGACATATACAATACAAACTGTACCAAAATAAAAATAATAAATAACAAGTTAAAAGGTTCTATCTAAAGGCTCTCGAGGAGAGGAAAACTCTTTTTTCTGCGTAAAGAAAGTAAATGAGAGATGGAAGAGGGAAAGGTGCAGGCAGTAAAATTCACCAACACCCGCACAGTCGACTCGAGGGGCTTATTCCGGTGAGGAGATATTCTCGAGGACCGGCGACGATCATTAAAAGTTTAAACGGCCTCCATTGAGGCGAACGGCGGCGCATCCGACACTCGATTCGAAGTCCGCTGCGCCAGTTGCTTTAATTTCCTTCGCTATCCCCGAACGGAAAAGGAAAAATCTAAATCGTCGAAGAAAGACATGCAGACCTTATTTTTTAGTATTTACGCGCAACTATACGAGCATAATAGATAGTGATTTCGTCGTGCGTCCGCGACATAAAACACGCCTTGTGGACGTTTTTCAGCTCTCGACCTTTCCACTTTGACGTTGTCGACAATCTTGCACGAAGTACTTTTAATATATGCGTAACAGCTGGCAGTGAATATGCTCGAATATTTATAATAAATGTCTATCAGTTGGAAAGAAAAATTAACTGCACACAGGCTTGAATATAATTTATTTATATTGACGGTCACGCTATATTGTATCGACAAGTTTACATAAAGTATCATAAATATACAATAAGCGTCTTTATCAGTTGAGCGAAGAAATAAACTAATATTACAATAAAATCATAATAAGAACACTTTTTGAGGGACACTTTTTGAAATACTAATTAAGTTTGACGGAAAAATGAATCGGGTGATATCGAATGCCAATTAGCAAAATCACAAACTCCAATTAGCGACAATAATTACGTTGATAATTAATGTGCGTTAGTGGTTATATTATCGATACCCTCGAGATATTGTTTACTTTCTGTAGCATGTATTGGCTCATTATCGATAAATTGACGAGCTCATCGCGACATATTTGTCGAGTATCCCCAATCGGTTTGGATTTGGTTGCAGTCGATTGCATTGCATGAGAGGTCGAAATCCACGATGAAGATAAATGGGTGAGATTTCCTCGACCAACGAGCCGATCGAACTGTCGTCGCGTTTCAGCCCGTCGTAAAAGCTTTTGTTGACCGAGCAATGATGGGGACAGGTATAAAATAGTAATTTTTGGGGGATCAGCTGGACTTCAATGTAACTATTTTGATGTTACAACGTGAGATTGGTAAAGTTTTGTTGACCGAGCAGCGAGATTGAAGATCAGAATGGAATCTCGATCTTCGGGATTCAAGTCGGCTTAAGTATAGATACCTTAGCGCTTTACCCATGAGAATTTTCGTTGATCAAGCAACGATTGGAAATCCGAGAAACGATCTTCAAGATCTCAGATGGTATTTCTATCTTGGTACTTCAATCTTGAAAATTTTTGTTGACCGACAGAAACTGTCGGAATTAGATGGGGTGTCTTCACTCGAATCAAGATCGGAGTAAATTGAACAGTCGGTCAAAATACATGGTCACGGAATAATATCGTTTGTATTTGGTATCCTTGTCAGAGAGAATAACGCGAACTATACACGTGTCCACGGATAGGGGCGTAGAAATTGATTTGTACAGCCAAGAGCCGTTATGCCACGTGTTTACTAAGACGGGCAGTCTGGTTCTCGTAGCTCGGCTAGTTGTACGAGAATACAGGCACTCTGTAGCAGAGCCGAGGGATATTTAGGCAAGTTCGGTCGTATCTTCGCAAACTCCGTTCGATCCTGCGGAGACGTCTATGCCTGGTGCGCCGCGCTAAGGATGCCTCCGAAATCAATTTTGACCATATATTAATCGGTGTACATGACCTGTATATAGCGTAACTTGTAGCATGAATTCTCTTGATATTCTAGCTTTGAAACAGATAATCAAACTGTTTAATCTTTCTCAATACATTTAGACACACTTTTTGTTTTAGTACTTATATAACTTTTCTTAGAAATATTTTACAATCTTTTTATTTGAGATAATAAGTTGCATAAAAGAGAAATTGCATAAAATTAAAGAGTTAAAATAAGAATATTATTTTTAGTATTTTTTATTACTAATAATTGATTATAAATAAGGCATTTAAATGTCTTCTTTCCATATATGTATTATTAGTTATTAAAGTAAATGTCGCACGTGATGTTTTTATGAAGAAAAAATAAAGGACAATTTTCTCGAGAATTCAAGGTACAACATTTGATCCTGGGCGTCGTAAAACGTCGCGATTTTATCGCACGGTCCAAAGCCTGCTTGCCGACTCGTTTCCACCCCTCCCCTCCCCCCGAGATTTATCATGGCTCTCAGCATTCGGAGGAAGACAATGAGGACGTCTTTTCTTCTGCGCGCGCACGATCGAACGAATCGCTATAAATCGCGAGCCCCTTATCGGCTTCGACCGCCAACCGGCGACCTTAACGGCGCCGAAATCTATGGACGCCGGAAAGTTAGACGGGCCCCAGTTTCCCAAAGTGATACGACCACCGAGAGGAGAGAGGTCCATCCTTCGGTTATACTACAGTATTCTGTCTCCGTTCGTGTTATCCACCTCTATCCACTTTACGTATACGGTACGTTCCCATGAGCTCGTTATCTTGACAAGGATAACGCGACGCGCATCCTGAACCGTTAAGATTTGAAATGCATTTTAAACTGCTATCTTATGATAATTACATGAGTATACAAATGAAATAATAAGAAATGATGGCTGTTGAAGTGACGTGAATTGTCAAATAAAACACAAGATGCTTAAACAGAAATATACTGATGTTGTATCTTAGTTATCGCTTTCGTGATACAATTGTAATTTAATAATAACTTCTCACCTTCTTGTTCCAGCGACTTCGACGACCTTGCACCGGCTCCGGCTCCACCAGAACGGTGTCAGGGTCCAGTAGGAACTACTCGCACTTCTCGCCCAGCCTTCTTCGGGAAATAAAAGGACCTGCAACAAGCGGTGAGTCGTCTTTTAAACATCGCGTTATCTTTCAAAAATTTCGAATGTATAATGCGTAATATCGGAAACACTGAGAAAAAAGTTTGCTCAAGTGATTAAAACTAGCAATCTCATTCTCATTTAAGAGAGATCAAGTTTATCGAGCGAACTGTATATATATTGATGCAATTTCGTCAGTGCATTATAATTATCGTAATTACAATGTCTTCATCGACAAAAAATGTTGCATTAATTATATAAATTGCTTCATTGATTTTATTCTTGGTTGAACGTATTTATGTTCCACCAAGCAGCTCTTTTTTCTCAGTAGGATAATAGAACGTGGAACGTCGATAGTAAGCTCGCTGGAGCTATAGCGCTCTCAAATAAAGTAGACGGGATTGGGAAAAAGGCTTCGTCGGGACTTCTTCGCGGCGTCTTCGACGAGTTCGAGGCTTCCCGAAGAAGATTTGTTGGAGCGAGTTCCTCCTCGCGGAAAGAGAAGGACGCCTTCTCGTCGAACGTATCCTGCGCGAGAGAAAAAAAACATCCCCTCGACCTTCTTCCACCCCACGCGTCTCACCCCGGTGATCCGGTTTCCGCTCTTCGACTTTCCCGAACCTTGGCTATGTGACCGAAATATTGAAACCGCACACCGAGCGCCATTTCTTCCATACGCACACGACAAAGAGGAAGGAAGGCTCGTGTCTTTCTCCTTCTACGGATCCCTCGCACGCGATGCAGGCATCCGTCATCCCGAGGATTTTCTATACCGCGAACGTGGATAAATCGCTCTTTAATCGGTACACATATCTTACAAGAAACACGTAAGATTGTTATTCTTCTTTCGTTTGACACTTTGGCAGAGACTTATTGTTAGTGTGGGTTGCGAGAAACTTAGCTCGTTTAGATCTACATCGATCCGATTGTCAATTTTCATGGTTGAGAACGTTGTAAAAGTTATGAAACCTAAATCTTTAAAATATCTGACTATAATACATCATATTTATCTTTCACTACTATTAATATAATAATAACGCCATAGAAAATTCATAAAATAATTTATGTTGTCCTGGAAGCAAAATTCTGCAAATCCAACTAAATCACGTACCGTGGCAAATATTTCGCTTCATCAACACAAACTATTTCGCTTCTTCATTACTATTACCCGGCATCTGCAAAGCTCACTTGGCAACAGTTTTGCTGGCACCCAAGATATTCCGCGATAACCGTACATTTCCGTCGAAATTACGATACGTCGTAAATTGTCATCTGTCAGCAAGAATGCGCTTTCTTCTTCCCTCGAGCTACGAGGATAGTGAGACGCGAGAAGAGGAATACACAGTGAAATCGAAAAGACGAAGGGTTGAAGCTGTCCTCGATGATCGGATCCTTCTCTCTCTTTCTCTCTCTCCCTCTCCCTCTCTCTCTTACCGCGAGATAGCTCGTTGCCAAAATTTCTTGATTCGCCGTTCCGGAACAGCGGAACAGTGGTGGAGACAATCTTTGGAATAGAGATAGAGATAGAGATGAAAATATATATATAGAGAGAGAGAGAGAAAGAGAGAGAAGTGAGGGAGGGGGGAGGAAAGCGTGATTTTATCGGATCTCGTGGAATTGCATTCCAGCCACGTAAACGGGAATATCGAGATTCAGATGAACCTCGCCCCTCCATCCCTCGTCCCGATACGAGTCGAGAGTGGTGCAACAAATTCACGATTAACGTCCGTTCCCTGCTTCTCTTTTTATTTTTATCCTTGTTTCCAATAGTAGCCAAATCGCTGCGCGATAATCTAACGATCGTCGAAACTATATTAGATTTTGATTGGCAAATGATAACTAACTGATAGACGATATTACGCAAAACTGGATATTTTGCTTTTGCAAATATTAATTTTGGTTACAGAAACTTTTTTATATTTTTTATGCAATAATACCATGGGTTTTATTTAAACTAATAGTATAATGTATTATATATGAGTTTCAATAGATGAAAACGTTGAGTTTTCCATTTTATCGATTCAACTATCTATATAATTTGTTTTCTAAATCAATTCATAAAACCGTGAATTTCCCACGTATAAATGTCATCTCAAAAATACGTATTTCTACTTCTCTTAATTTAGCTTAAATAAATGACAGTACATATACGCAATATGTCCTCTGTTGAACTTTAATATATTAAAAATTCAAAGTTTCATATTACCTGTGTGAGTTAGTTTCGTTTCCTGAAGTTTTCTGCTAGTTAATTTTTCCAACTTTTGCCTGGCATTGCCCGTATATCACACGGAGAAACCGAACGCATCCCTGCAACGTGGAAAATCTATCCCGCGGTCATAAAGTATGTATAAAGCTGGAAATACAATTCGCGATAAACTAGCGCAATTATTTGCTTGCTCGCCGATCAGACTCGCATGATTACGTTCGCAATGTCGGTTCCACTGTTCTCTATCTCTCTTTCTCGCTTCTGTTTCTCTCGATTTGATACCGCAACAACCAATCGAACGTGCTTCACGACCGAGTTTACTGGTCTTTAATAATGTTACGCGAATCATTGAGTCGCATTAGAGTCGGAGTAGCGAGATCCGCTTTCGCATACATTCGGTGAACTCTACATTATTTAGTATTTTATGCTGCGGTATATTATAAAACCGTGGCAGGTATTATGTCATAATGATTATCTTTGCCCCGACTGTTATGATGCGGTCTTTAACCATATGGTCTGCTGTATCAAATTCTGCTAAAAAAATTTTATATATGATTAATTAGTTCAGTCTGAATATAATTATTTGTTTTAATTATATAGCATATTTTTCTTCTTTCTCTATTTATCATTATTATTAAAATGCAAATAGCAGTTTACATATTAAACGTAATATTGACTTAACTTGTTTTCAAACTAAACGGTTTATAGTTCATCTCTCAGAAGAAACTTTTTAATATAGTTAAATAATAATTGAAAGCTTTGGAAACTTACAAAAAAATCAATAGAATCTCAAATTCCCTCCGAGTCAAATGTATCGAGATATCACAGGCGGAAACTGATTGAAGTTCGACCTAGCTAGCTTCCAATTTTAACCGAGAATGTCTCGAGGCAGCATTATTGCGTCGGGGAATACTGAATCGAGTCAATGACGCACCAATATCCGCCTTTTTGCTGCGCTTAATAAGCGAGGATCACGCACGAATCTCACAATTTCCCCTTTCGAGTCGAGCTCGTGCGCGGGTGGATCGTAAGAACGAAGTCCGGGTAAAGTAAAATAAAAGCAAACGACCGTGCACACGCGCGCGCGAAGTGGAGCAAAAAGAAGCGACCGCGGCTGCTAAGGGCTGCGAGTAAGGGGGGAATACAAACAGCCGAAGGGACGAAGGACGGAATTTCTCGGCCAAAGTTTCTGCACTCTTTCCTCCCGTCTATTTTTCTTTCCCCAACCCTTTTTTTCCGTCTCGCTTCCGTAATTTTCGTTCGTGTATTTCGTAGTTTCAGGGCGACGCATATCCGAGTTCCGACTATTTATTGTTTATTAAGATATTGTGACTTTGTTTTCTTTTTGAATGAACAAATAAATCCACAAATTGATAAATAAAATTTAATAGAGTAGTTAGTGAAAGTCTTAGCATGACAATGCTAAGACTTTCACTAAATGAAATATTTTTCAAGCAAAATCCATTAATTCAAATTTACGAGATAATAGTGACATTTTGTGTACGCCACCGGGTGTTGCGATTACGAGAACACGTTAACCACAATTGCAATCCTCCTTTCTCCTCCTGCAGAAGAACAATCGAACAAATTGAACCAATTCTCGCGGATCGGAAACGATCAGAAAGCGGTCGCGGGCTTGTGTAATGGCTGCCCTTTCCTGTCGAACATGCAAATTTATCGGCGTTCAAACACCGAAACGCCCGGAGGCGGACAATTTGTCCATTAACGATTCCAATTGCCCATCGTAGTTATGGCTTCCTTTTTTTGCGGAATAGAAACCTTTTCCTGTTGTATTTATGCTGCGTAGCTGTTACTTTTAACGCATAAAATAACGAAGAGAATAAATTCAACGTTGTTATCAAGAACGGAATTAATCAGCCACGAAATTTAGAGATAAAACAAACTAATCTGTTATGTTTCATTTGTCTATTCATATTCAGATCCTAGATATTAAAATTCTTTCGCGCAAAGCATCGCAATTCTCCTGCAATTAATGCTTCCGCAATTAAAGTTTGGGCCAAATTAAGCTTTACGAATTTAATTTTCTCGGCTCCAAGATTAATTTCGAGTCGAGTCATTGAAAAAGTGGGTTGGACCGCTGTTGCACCCGCGAAATTGTTCCGCGAAATTGACCTTGTTCGCGCGGAGTCTCGCGATCGCGCGGTTATCATCGCGCTAACGAGGAACGGAACAACCATAGTCGTTGACAAATGCGTCCGATATTATGCGCACAAGAATCGCTGCGACTCGCATTTATATCGGTTGAATGCCGTTGATTGAATAAGTGGATCTCACACCGTCGTCACCACAACTTCCTCTCGTCTCCCCCTCTGCAGCTTGCGAGCTTCTCTCTTCAATAATTTACCATATCTCAAACCACACGGAGCAACCGGAATTTTGCAACGGTCCCTCTTCCTCAGTTGCGCCCGTCATCTATTTCCCTGTTCCACTTCCGTACGTCACGAAGTATGCTTAATTATCGTCGGAAACGACATTAACTCTCATTATAATTTCGCGCGATCGATCTTCCGTGCGTTTTATACGAGCAACCCAGAAGAAGTTGATCAGAGCATGAGTACGTACTACACGGACAATTGGAGAAATATTTGCGTAATTAGGACGCGTTTGGAGTCCTATTATCGAACAAACGCGTCTCATTAGCGACGAAATCGGACAGGTATAGAATGAAAGCGATTAATTGATAATAATTGTAATAAATTGTATCTTTTTAATGCGAAATTTTATTATGAGAAGGAATTTTTTTTCATTTACGTTGTGCAATAAATTAAAGCACATTAACAAAATAAAAAATATATATTAAGAAAATAATACTGAAATATCGTACACCATATTAAATATGATACAATTGAATCCAAAATATCATCCGCGATAAAATATCTAAAATAAATAATCCATAAACAGTGAATTAATCATGTTTGAAGATGATCTTAATTCAATAACAATTTCAAATTAAAATTTTGTTTTGTCTCTTTTATCCTGAAAATTTATTCCATTTTACTTCCTTTCTACTATATATACTAGGAAAAATGTTTTGTTCTATGAACCAAAAGTTCATAGAACAAAACAGTTTTCTCAGTGTACATATATTTTTTTAAATATTTTTTATGTACGTATATATGTATATTAATTTATGAACATATTTATTATATTATTTCACTATTGATGTTGTATTTTCCTTGTTTGCGAAACAACCAATCAGCTTGAGCAACAAAAGCCAAGCAGTCCCGTTATCGATACTAGATATTGACCTGATATCCATTATGGGTACCAGATATTGTCGACCTAATATCAATTTGTGCTAGGGTTGTCAAGTGTCAAAGGTATCGCGCGAATGCAGCTACGGCAGCTTTATCGTACACGGCTCACTGCCGTCGTATCATGCTCACCTTAATTTCGGAAAATCCGGTTCGGACGCAGAAGCGGCGGCGCAACCGCTGAAGCGTGGTTGCAGTTTCGCAAGCGAGGCGAGGGTATCGCCATCGGTGAACGATAGCCCGCGTTTCGCCATTCGTGCGACCGTGTTGGCCGCACGTTGCGCATAGGGGATGCCGGTTTACCCGATAATCCGGTAGTTCGGTCCATTGCCCTGCTATAATCCCGTCCCACCCCTGCCACGCTGGACGCGCAGCGTCCCTTCGTTCGCGGCAATACAGGCATTTCTTTCCCCACCATTGTCTCTCAGAGTTGACCAGAGCGATCAATTTCGGGTTATAAACAATTTGAAACGCAATTATCATTACTGAAAAAACGTTATACATTTGCGAAAAATTTCTTATTGATTTCTAACGTTAATAGCGCACGATTGCTGAATATATCTGTTCGATATTTAATCAATACCGTGAACGAAACTTGATGAAACTTGATTAAATTTCTATCCTCCATTAATATTTCTGGTCATTGAGCAGCCGAGTATAATGCGATAACATGCAGGCAAGAAGTTTCCGCCGATTGTACGTTCGTATAGTTATCGAGGGGAGTGAACGCGCATAGCGATCGCGAATCCAATCCCGGGTTAATGGACTGCGGACGTAAAATCGATAGACTGACGATAAACGTCATTGTCCTTCGAGGAGCGATTCGACGGGATGGCATCGTTGTTCGACGTATCGTGATACGACGCGCCGCTGATTCGGTCCATCTGCTTGTCAGAATGAAGTATCGGACAGCTTTCTCCGTGACCGGGCGAATTGCGCCGGCACCTAAATTCCGCCTGGGATTAGCTGATTGCGAATTGCGATCGTGGGACGTGCTCCTACTGCATCGTACATCTGCATTAAGTCGCGCGAGCAACTGGAGTCTGATGATTAATCCGGTAATCCGTCAGGAGAAATCGGTCACACGTGAAGATACACATTTACGATTTTCCTTATTTCCTTATTTATGATAATATAGACAGAATTTTCCAGGTTACGTCATTTGATATTGCGTCATTGAAGTTTTTTTCGTTTGCTTAATTATTTTCAAACGAAGATATCATCAAACACAGTATTGAAATTAGTTCTGAATATTTTATGATTTTATTTCTCCACTTCAATTCGGTGAATATAATTTCATTTCGCAACATTACAAGGTATCGCATATAGAGTATCTTTACATTTTCTGTCCAATTTCTCGTTGATTAATTTATTTATTATTTACTTATTTATGTTTGTGTTTTCTTTAACATCTCTCTAATAATCAGAGGGGATGGTACATTTCGTTATTAAAGCTTTATAATAATTTCTCAGTGATTCGAGCGAATTGTTTAATCTACAGCGAAGAATAGTGTATATTTTGCGAATAACATGTAGCTTTTGCATCGAGTCCCATTAATTAGGGGGCACGATTAACGTATTAACGTGATTATTCGGTTCGTTACGCCACCATATACGCATCGCCGTTCACATCGCCAAATTTGTTCAACCTATTTCCGCGTTCTCGTCGAAACTCAGCGACGTGTATTAGCAAGTTATTACGTATGCTGTACGCACGATATCATTTATTCATTTTAGTTATTATAGGACCACTCAGCACCATTATCGACAGTGCCCAGGGTGACTCGGGTTACCTCATTTGCATTTTTGTACCTACGAGTTACTAAATATTCAGAGAATTGTCGTTACAATATGTAAAAGTAGATTCGAAAAGCCATTGAATTTTGATCGGAATATCACTCTTCTTATTACTTAATAATGCATTTTTGGCTAATCACTCTAAGTAGATATATATTTTAATTTAATTTAATCAAGTCGGACTAACAATAAAGAATAATTTTACTTTTAAATCTTAAAAGAAAGAACTTTAAATAATTTAGGAATAAATTAAAATATACGATTTTTTAAAATAAATTGCAATGCTTCTACATCGTTAGAAATACTATAGAGTTGCATGGTTAATCAGATTAAGTTGCGAAAGATTAACGGATCGTGCGCAAGTGAATCACGGGAAACCCTCGGCGACTCTAAAACCCTCACATGAATGCGGTCGACGATCTCGAATCGTGAATGAGGATGCCGGGGGATCGGTGAAACCTCACATCGATATATCGTCCGTACAATGTCCAAGCATCCGTAGGACACCCAATATCGCACTTGCCGTGATTCGCCCGCCTCGTAATTCGAGGCGCACGGCGAACATTTCTCTCCTAGAATTACAAACGTTCGCTATGCCTATGAGAAGTGTATTGATTCATCGTGCATCGATGAATCACAAATGAATCATAATTATCAGAGAATTTTGTCTTTACAGTAATATGGTAATAATGTACAGCATATAACATACATACAAGATACTCATTAGCATATAAATATAATATTTTTTAAAAGCAATTCTTGAAATTGATTTCAAATATGTAATTTTCTCGAGTTTGTAAAGAAACATACAAGAGAGTGCTATATTTTGCCAATCTCTTTAATTAGGAAATTAATTAAAACATTAACTACAACAAAAATCCCCAAATGCATTAATTACTTGCAAATGTAGGTATTAGGTTCAATTTGACACGCGATAACATCCGTCGGATTCTTTGATATCAACTTTAATCAGTTGCGCCTGTCAATATTACGCAGGACCGACCGCTGCGAAACGATCGAGATAAGAGATCCATTTGTCGAGGGATACTGTCTCCAGAGAGACAGCATAATCCCCAAGATAATCTAAAGAGAAAGAGAAAGAGAGGGGGGAGGCAAACGCCACGCAACCATGATTACCAATGTCGTGTCGAGTTTGTAGTTCGCGTTGTATGTCGGTAGTTGGAATTACCAGTGTCTGCAAGCATGTCGCCGTAGACATGCGAAGATCGTCGCGTCACTTAGCGAGATCATGCGACGACGACTCCGGCAAGTTTCGCCGAGGACGTGCTGGGCCAACGACGACGTCGTCGAATGCATGCAAATAACGTTGTTGCACCCCTCGACAAAGGAGAATATGATATTCCGCTTGTACAAGCTAAGCCCCAACCGAGCTTTCTTGGGACACGCACGTACATTGTAATTCGAGTTTGGCCAAGGAATTAGCCCAAGTGCGAAGCAACAATAGAAACTTTGGTATACTAGGCGCGAGTTCATGTATACAGCATATCGATATATAGAGCATATTTGGGAATATAGGCGACGCCAGAAATATACAAGTCAATAAAATGTGTATTGTGCTAGCTTGATAATTATAAAAAATGTATAAAATTGATAAATATTATATTTTATAAGAAAATTTTCCAATCAATATATTTTTCGTAAATATTTATCTTTTATTATATGTAAGAAATTCAATATTTTTGGGATATTTAAAAATCATAAAACATTTGATTAATTACACAGATATAAAAACAACTTTTAAAACGTTAAATTATCGAATGCCATCAATCGGCAATAATAAATTATAATTGAATGGAGAAGATGTGTTTACCAATTCGATCGTTGAGGCATGCGATGATATTTATCACAATAACCAATAAATATTAAACGGAACTTCTCTTTCAATAAATTAATTCTAAATGAGAAAAATATGGATAGGTAGATAAGATAAATCGACATAAAAAGGACTTTTTACAAGGGACAGCAGTCACGTTTTCGTGTTTCTTATGGCGGTCTCAGAGCGGATTACGTCGTTTCAGTGTTATCCTGCGCGCTCTTCGGGGTTTTATCGGCCGCTTCGTTTTGTTCTTGCTCGCGTGCGGGCTGGTGACTCGCGCCTCGAAGACAAAGTGCCGAGAGAATTTTCCGGGTTAGCCTCGTTCCGGAAAAAGACCACCGAAACGACACGGTGCGGGCAAACGATGCGCGGTACCGACCGATAAATATATATCAGGATTAAATCCAGGTTTTTTTCCCGTAGAAATACCAGAAATCGCACTATGTCGATTCAGACCTCGTTTCTCTCGCCCGCCTTGTCGAATATTTAATTAAATATAGCAGGATTTTGTCCGGAATTCTTGGAGATATTAATTTTTATATACGAAATATTACGATACATGGCATTATCATAATTTTGATATTACAGAATATATATTATATGGCACAATGATACATATATATTATGAGTCTTAAATCTTTAAGAAGTAAAGAAATTGTATTTTTAATACAACTTAAAAATTTTAGAAAATGTAAACATCAGACACGCTATCTGCCATTGAATCAGTAATCCTAAATTGATTTCTCGTCGATAGTTTACCGGAATGACAAGCGAAACGTAGTCCACATTTTGCCACGCTTTATCCGCCTTTCGAATCGGTCTCCCTCGATTTAATGCACTCTCCGAACTATAGACCCAGCAAGTTACTTTCGTGAGCAATTCTCTCTCTCTCTCTCTCTCTCTCTCTCTCTCTTCTTCTTCTTTCCCTTTGCCTCTCCCTTTCAATAGAGAGTGGCTTCCTGACAGAAATCCGAAGATATCCACGGCATCGATTTCAATCAATCCTGTTGCCGTCACCTCGCCTCGTCTCTCTTCTCCTTTTCCAGTCCTTGCGAAGTTTCCCACGTCTTGAGAAATTAGTATTTCTTGGGCATTTATTTGCACTAGAATTTACTCTCTCGCCGGTATTTATCATGGATACGACTGGATGTACCATCAACGCTATGAAATCAATAATTCGTTTAATGAAACATTTTATAGAGATCTTTATTGATTAAATCGCGCTAAATATATCAATGCAGATCTTTGCTGTTTCAGATCCGTTCGTAATATTCGTTTTTTTACTTGTTAATGTTATTTTTGTAATTAAAAATGTAATTAAAAATTAGTTTATTTAATATTCTTCTAAAATCTCAATACAGTTTAAATTATACCAGTACATTATATCATTAAACCAACTAACAGTAACATTGCATCGATATTATAATTTTCTATTCAACAACATAAATGTAACGTAACACATGTTGTACATAATAGTTACATTGTTGAGTAGAAAATTATAATATGGAATGTTACTATTAGTTAGCGTTTGCTGGATATGGTTTAAATAAAACTGTATATACTATGTATTATAATATTATATAACTATATATGTTTATAAATTGCATATTTATAAACAGTATGTATTATATAGTATATATTTTTTATTTATGTATCATATTTGTAATAAATTGTAGTGTATGTATTTTTAAATACGAGAATAATTCAAGAGTAAGATAATAAAAGCAATTCTCTGAAAACAAAAATAATGCTTTTCAGGTATTTTTTTTCATTGTTGTTGCAACGCAATTTTTCTGCAAAAGCAGCAAAACACGTCCTGTTAATCGAAAAAGCACATCACGGAACAATTAAGCGTGGCGCACAGTGTACCTACTACATCCAGTTGTTATCCATGAAATTCGCACTTCGCTCGGTCGAGTTTAATGATCTATTAAAAGCGTAGCAATCGAGTTTTACCAGGACTTTCGTCTCGATACGTACTGACCATGCCGGACATCAACCCCTTGCACTACTTGTACCGGAAAAAAAGCGAGGAACAGAAACTTGTTTGTTATTGCTTTGGATTCAAATATAATAATATGTTGAAAAAATTTTATGGACGCGTACTCATCAATTAAATCGCATAAATTTATTAAAATTCGATCTTTCTACAAATAGAATTCTGACGACGAAAAATTTTTTAAAACGATCAACAGTAGCATGCTAGCCTTTTTGGGGATTTTTCTCTTATTTTTCATGAGGCTTCATAAGATAATAGACATAAATTGTCAGCGTAACTCGCAGGCTGTCATGCGACGCCTTCACATGCTCGCTTTCTGCATACGAGGCACACTCGATGGTGCCTCGTAAATTAAAGGGCACAATGGCCGACGTGGAAACGTCGTAGCCCCTCTTCAAACTGGAAACCTGAGGATAAAACGTGAGGATGATCGAGAGGATAGCCAACGAGAAATGGCGGAAAACAAAGGAAGACAGATCTGTGAGATATTTCTCTACGGGATAAATTGAAAATATTGCTCTTGGTGTTAACTCTTAAAAAAATTATTTCGAACATATTTATCATGTTACATTACTCATATATTTTATTGTGTAATAATATGAAATACAATAATATAAGAATAATTTGAAATAATATAAAAGGTAATATTTTACAAATGAAATATAAATAAATAATAATAAATATATATTAAGCATAAATTAAAATAATTTAATTCTAGAAAAATTAACTTTTTTAATTGTTAATATAATAAATAATGATAAATACGTTAGATAGTTCAATAGCTCGTCTAATATTAATGTATCAAATGTTAATGCATGTAATGTTAATGCAATAAAAATCCGCATCCGCTTCTTAGTTTATTTGAATCCACAGTGCGATGCTCGCGGGGGAAAAAGCGGTGGTTTGAGTGCAGGTAAGAGGCTTAAACAAGGGAGGCTCGTTAGAAACAAGTGGCGTCGATTAAAAACGCCGACCTCACTCTCTTGCTGTGATACATTGGCAAATACGCGAAGGTGCTTTTCTTCAAGATGCATTTTCTTTCCTTCCCTCGTTCTTCATTTCTTATATACTTTTTTACTTCCTTTCTCTCTTATCTGTATAACGTTGTCTTCTACCATAACGCTCAGATTTTAGGTGAAAAGACTTTTTTGCTTTGAAGCAACTGTTTTCTCTTCATGAAACAGTTTATGTTCAAGAAAGTCTAAAATAATGGCAAAGGAATAGTAAGATTTAAATTATTAAATCGAAGTTTATCGAGAAGTTTATCCGAGAGGAACGCCAGGAGAAATGCGAAATACTCTTCTATTGATAAAATTTAATTTCAATGCAGAGAAATATTGTTTTTTTCTTCTTTAGAGTAGAAATAAGTTCATTTGCATAAAAAGCCATTCATATTTTTTTAACTTAATTTATTAACACTAGAAGCACTATAATTATGTATAATTGTGATTTTACGGCTTCTGAGGCTATAAAGACGCCTTGCGCCAACTCACTCCAAGCTCGCACCGCTAGTCTTCCCCGTTGCCTAGTAATATCTCGTAATATCGCACAGTTACTCGCGTGCGGCCAAGTGGAATACACGCGCGGGCGTCTACTTTTCCCCGGCGCGTTTTGCATAATTCGAGTGGAGAAATGGAATCCGAGGCATGCCGGAAAAGCGCGCGGCATATAGAACGTTCTGTTTAAGACTAACGATACGTCCGTCAGAGTCATAATAACGTAATATATAATAATATTTAAAGCGGTCGTACGTTGCGCGAGATTGCCTGGCATCTCTCGCATTTTGCCCTTGGGGAATGGCACGAGGCACGAGGTAGACCCCACGCGATAAGCGATTCGCTCTACAATCCCGTAATATTAGATCTCTGCAGCATTTGGCCTATATTAACTTCGTTCTGCTAAATGTACTAATTTTCTCTCAACAAGAAAAGATAGTGCGAGAAAGGGAGAGAAAGAGAGATTTCTTGAGAGATATTGTCAGACTTTTCTAATTCACATACATGCAGATTCTTGTAAAACTATAATACTTTTGATGGTACATTTTCAATGTAAATTTTTAAAATGACAAATGGGATTTAAAATAAACCATAGGAATCTTTAATATTAGAAACGCAATATTATACGCACGTTAAAAAGTTGTAAATGAATTACGATGTAATTCTTATTTTTATAACCGTTCGGTTGTTATTGCCGACCAGATTTTCCTTTCGATCGCTCGAAGTGAAATAACGAGCTGCAGCAAGCTACAAACCTTCCGAGACCAGCGACTCCGTTCGCGGTTTCTCGAATGTTACACCGACATAAATTCCGACCTATACCCGCCGGCAGTAAATCCATCCTTGGGGATCGATCAGCGGTGCAATCGCAATAAAACGTTATTGTTGCGTACCGAGAGGACGAATGGAGGACAAACCGCCGCAACACTGCTGAAAATGCGGACTTGCTCCATTTTACTATTCATTTCTTAAGAAGAATACCGACGAAATAACATTTTTCAACGTTGACACAGTCAAATTCCGTAAAGCTTCGTTTAAGGAGAGAAAGAAAAACAGCGCTTTTTAATTAAAAGAATGGAAGCGCGCGGCTGTATACGAAATTATGCAGAATACCCGGAGGGACGAGGGGACAAAGAAACTCAATAATTCGATACGATGAAAAACACATTTCCCGAGTGCAAGCAATCAGCATGAAAGCTTATTGTCGTTCTCGTTCTCGTTCTCCCGGTCTCGAAGACAATGGCGGATCCCGCGATTACGGGGACTTAGACGGCACATGGTAAATTCACACAAGATCGTATCGTCACGAGCCATTACGTTATTATTACAACGACGCGCGGCAGTTTGTCCGTATTACCTTAATGGCAGCGCGGCAGTCATATCTCTTCCTTCTTCGGGGCTCTATGTCCCATATGGCGAAATGCGAAAAGGTACCGGTACCTATGCGATAAGCGCAAGAATTACGTCACCGAGTATCGTAACACATGTTTACATGCGTCTTCGAATGAGACACGAGGGAACAAGGCATCTTCTTAAATCGATTAATTTAATTAATTTGGAACTTATCTAAAGAGTCATTTCCCGTTTATTTCAATTCGTTAAAATTGCGAATTTTTAAATTGTCCAGCAAAAAAGTCTCCAATCTGTCTGATTACATGTTAAAATCAGATTATTTCAAATCGTTTTTCTTTGGTGAAGAAGGTTATTATAATAATTTTATATCAATGTTAAGTAATTCGAGCGATATCCTAATAATTAAATTGCACATCAAAATTCTCCCGAACAATCCTATCATTTAATTGTTTCTCCTCGAATTTTCCAAATTTAACAGAATTATTCTCAAAAGTAAAAAATTGCTGTTTCTAAATTGATCGAATTACTAAGTCATAGAGAGAAGGGCTGTGTGTTAGATCAGGCCACCCAGTAGATATCCTGCGCAGAGCATACGTCTCGTCGTGTGAAGATACGAAGATACAACGGTCGTACAACGCGCTTTTATCTTGCGGCGCACGCGATATCGGGGTGGTCCAGGAACAGCACGAAATGCTCGCTCCTGTCTGCAAGCGTCTCGGGGGAGGAAACGGCTGCGTGCATTGCGCCCCCGCGCGCGCGGTATGCACCACGTCCTGCGACCTACATCAACAACGGGCGCGAGTACAGCGAGAGCGAGGATACATTATTACTGCCATCGGAAAGCGAAGCTCTCTCCGATGCGATGGTAGTGCGACGGCCGGAGGGTGTTTCAGGGTCGGTTGCCATGGCGATACGCTGGGACCGCTGCCACGGGGGTGCAGCCTGGAATATCCACCCTCCTGCCTCTTTTCCGCGATTCCCTCTTCTCCCTGCTTCCCTCCCTCGACCATCTCTTCCCTCTCTCTCTTTCTCTCCCTCTCTTTCTCTCTCTCTCTCTCTCTCTCTCTCTCTCTCTCTCTCTCTCTCTGTTTCTCCCTTCTCCACCGCGTTGCCACCGCTCTAACCGATTGCGTTTTTCTCCCCCGTATACATACGTATTCACTCGGCCGCCCTCCCTGCCATCCCCGACCACCTTCCTCATCGCCCTTGCCGGCCCTTTCGCCTCTTTTGTTCCCAAGCTGACTCCCTTTCAACGGAGGCAACGGTGGCTGGCTTTGGCCTCTCTTCTTTTCCCTCCTTCTCCGACATCTAATCGCGCATCGTCCACCACGCTATTTTATTTCGTCACGGCGAGTTTAATCCTGGCTGCGCCGCACTGCCGTTATACGTCGCTTCGCTTTCGCGGTATTGTTGTGCGTTGATAACGATCGATAATGCGTAATAACAGCCCCATGGAAACGTGACTATCGGCATCGACGAAATTTCACCAAGACCCGAAACGTGTCCATCGTGGATCGTGACTGATCACGAGTCGCAAGCTTGAACAAACGACTTTATTAGTAATTGCTCTTCGATGATTATAATATCCAAATTGTTAATGTAATGCTCGTCAATGTATTGTCAATATCGTTATCAATATTGATGGATAAGTATCCCTATTCTATACAAATTTTGATATAAATATTTAAAATCTTTACTGAAGTTACATTTGTATTTAGCAGAAATGTAAAAATTAACATAATGACGAATTATTCGGTTGAAAAACATTTCATGATATATATGATAATATGTCATTATGACATATTTAATAATTTGTATGCACATGCATGTGAATTATATGTTTAATTTTATATTATAATTTAAAAATTGTATTCAGTTAATATATATTTAAAACTCTTGCTGACATTTTTTGGTCATTGATCGAAGAATTCTGTTTTTCCAAATCAATGACCGATTGATGAGCGTTATTGAATGTTGATATTCCCGGTATTATATAATCTATATAATTGCATATCCATGCGTCAAAGGCAGATAAAGGAAATCCTGACCATAATGAGCGTTCCGGAATCCCGGACGTGCTTGTTAAAAAGCAATTACTCTCATCGTACGAAGAGCCGTTCGCGAGGAGACTACTTTGCTTGAAAATCGCTCGCTTTGCGTCCTCACTTTGCTAATTTGAATTACTCATTGCCGCTCGGCCAGCTCTCAAAGGTCGCGGGAAGCGCGTTTGTCGCGTGCGTTTCGCGTTTATTCTCGAGTCGCGTAAATTTCTCGTGGATGAGGGAAGAGGGCGAAAAAGAACAAGGTGAAGAAGAATAAGAAAAAGAAGAGGTGGAAGAAAGCGACGCCGCGGGAAGAAAACGTCGCTGGAGATATACGACGACGGCGTTGTGCCGCGGGTAAATTGTAATCGCGCCGCTTCTTCCGAGTGCACATGCCTGACTGCAACCGTATCGTGCATTCATGACAAAGTGTCCCTCCGATACTCGCGTGTGTGCATACGCGCTCGCGAAAGAATGTGCACTAACGGATAATTTTATTCACCGCGAGAAGCGCCTTTAATAGCGACGCCATACAATATATTTGGGGAGGGGTCTTTATCCCGTCGGTATATCGCTCGTATTTACGGATAATTCCATAAGCGCGAGCGCGCTTTTAATAGCGATTCATTCAATCTCGTGCAGTGGAGAGATTTCTCGTGGAAAGATATATTTTCCTGGATCCCTCGCTGTTTTTCCCGTCGGATCTCTCCGGGCAATTTCGCCGGGTTCGCTAATTAACTTTTAACAGGAACAAATAGATAACGCGCAGTCGGGTTATAAGCTAAGCGACCTCGTTTTTCCCGGGAACGCATGAAGAATTATTTTTCTATCTAGGAGAATCAAGGAAGAATACATAAATATATATTAACTCTTAAATATATATTAACTCTTTCCTCATTCCGCACACGAATAATTAACATGTACTGTAACTTTATCAATTTTTCAAAATGAATTTTTCAAATGAATTTTTTAGGAGTTAACGATTAATATCTGAAATATAAATTAATAATTATATTTAAAAAATCTTTTGCGAATTTAATATGATAATCTTTTTGAAACTTACTCTTTCTCTCCTTTTTTTTCCTCCTTTATAGAATATGCATAATATATTAGATAAGTTAGAAAGAGACAACGTTAAGGAGCTTTCTCGAGGGAAATGACAATCACGGAGAACACGACTGTCCGCGAACAGTCGTTAATTACCGTTGTTCGAATGTCAGACAATGCGAGAGACTACGATTGTACTTTCACCCATTGCCCGCGAAATGTACATTGATCATCCGCGGAACGGGTGAGTTGAGGCGATTAATCAGAGCGCGATAGACGTCGCGAGGATACCTTCTCGGTGAAGTCGATGCCGCAGCCATCGCCGCTAACGAAACACGTGTCAGCGCGCGTTAAGTCGCAAACCCCAGAGAACCAGTGCGACATGCTCGTTAATCACCAGCACGTCGAGCGTGATGGATTAAAATCAGCGGCGCATCCCCTACGTGCCATTTTCTTTCTTCACGAATCATTTCCCCCTTCGATTAGACATTTCCAAAGATTCTTCAAGTTTTTACGAGTATGAGTTACGCATACAGAGCTGCTAAAACTAACATTTTTTTTTGTTTATCATTTCGAATAATATTTAAAAGATTTTAAGAGTAACGTAGCTATTTTACTATTTCAGAAAAGAGTAATGTTAACTTCAAAATTTACTGAAAAAAATAATCTAATAATTATATATATTTATATATATAAAGATATATAAAAATCAATCTAAATATATGTATATAAAGATAAAATTTTATATCAAAACTCAAAGTTATATTTAAGTATATTGTAACTTCTACACTTTTCATAGCTATTTAATATTTTATCAAATATATAATATTGCTTTTATAAAGCTTGTTAATTACAATTTCAAGAGAAATAGGTTATTCATTTACAAGTTATAATTTGCTTTTATTTAGCAATTTTCTAAGAAATTTTACTCTCTATTCTCATAAATTGTCAATCGACCCTAACATTTTCTTCTCTGTGATCACAGAACCTTCTATGTCTATCATTTAGCTCGCATTAAAGTATCGAAGGGCGCGTAAAAATAACTGCGGCATTATCGTCAATGACATATTGATGAGGAAAAGTCCACAACGTGGGTGCTTATGAGCTAGAATTATTATTAGCCCAACAACTATTGTTAGAATTATAATACATTGTTTTTACACTATCATAGCGTGACGAGATAACAGCGATAAGAAGAATAATATATCAATTGTTGAGATATAAGATAATATTTATGTGGGTCGAACTTTAATCTATATTATTTCGATGAAATAATTCTCATAATTAGATATTCTATAAATAACTAGGTAAATGACGTGTTATCAAAACATATGCTATTAAATCTTTTAAATGTTTAAAGAATTCTAAATTAACGAGTAACAAATGACTTCCTGTCATCGAGAACAATTGTACGTGTAACGCTGTAAAACGTAACTACAAGGCGATATCTCAGGAATCCACTTATACTTCGTCTTCGAAATACTGCAAGAATGGCATTCGGAATTTGGGAAGAATATCTTCACGGAATGGGAAGTTACCGCGCTCATATTTCTGGCTCTGGGATAACTCTTAGATTCTCCGTATCCGAGCATCCGCGTAATGTCTAAGATTGATGCGTAAGATATACCGGGAGGAGAAAGCATATTTCGAGGAAACGGGTGAGCGAGAAGATAGAAAATCTGCTCGAGAAGCCATGCGAAGAGCTATCGCCGCGCTTCCGCTTATCAGACAATTGAAATTTCCGATGAGAGATAAGCATCACAACTCGTTTCCCTGTAATCGACAGACAGCTGCACCGAAATTCCGTCTTTTAGACTGCTTGGCATTATTCCCTTCCCCCCCTCCCCCTCAGGACGGCAAGAAATTCGCTTTTCGCCGTCCTCTTCAAAGGGAGGAAATTCTTTGCGCGTAGCCATAAAGAATTCGTAGAAAAATGACACGAAGACACGGGAATGGAAAGATGAGCGAACCGACTTCGAGTCGAGTAATAAATGGCAGTGATGAATAATAACTCTGTTATTGAAAGAAAATTCTAGCCGATACGAGCTGGAGTTTTCCAACTCGTAGCATTAGCCTAGTTCTCGGATAAGGCCTTTCTTCCACTTTTTCTCTCTCCGAGGAGACTCGGCTCATCCTTTCCCTCTCATCCACCACTTTGCTATGCTTTCTTTATTCCGCGAAGCCACGTCCGCGTAATGGCTATTCAGATATCGAATCGATTTATTTCCCGGGGGCTTTCGAAAACTTCGCCCATCTCTGCGGTGAACTTAGAATAGCTATCTTTCTCTCTTTCCCGTTTTCTCTCTTCTCATTTCTCTATCTATCTCGCTTTCGCGATGCACTTTGGGGTCCTCGAGATCCTGGACTTACCATAGAGCGTGAAATGTTCATTGGGTCACATTCGTTCCACGAAACTTTTATCGCCACATTTTGTCTAAATCTTCTAAATCGACCGTTAAAGGAAACACTTGAGATAAATTGTAATTTATGCTCCCAGCCCGATAAATTGAGAATTTATTTACATATTTAAATATATAATAATTTTTTTTATGAATTTAAAAAATATTTTCCATATTAAAAATTAATTTATAAATTATGTTTTAATATGTTTTATAAATAAATAATAACTATATCCTATTGTTATTTAATCATGTTAATAACAATTGACGTAAGCTGTAGTTAGTTTTACATTAACACTATGTTCATTCATTGGAAAATTCAGTTTGGACGTAACAATCAAAAGCTTTAAAAGCATCTTCTTAGTCAGGAAATTCGATGTAATCAGGTGATAGATAGACGGTTTAATTATACGGATAAATGGATAGATGGATGGAGAGTTAGTTTCATTAGATAGATAAATGGATATGTGGGTAGATTTATACCTAGTTAGGTCAATTATCGAAGAGATTCCGATATAATGCTATCAGGACGATTGCTTCTCTACAAATGTGATTAAAATCACATCCAATTAAGAAAAGCGGTCGGAAAAGTCGATAACCGTTAATGGAAAGACCAAGCGATTGAATGAATAGTATCACGTTTTCATGAAAGTTGCATGTTCTTCTTACATCTTAATATACGACATAAAGAATGGTCCGAAAGGTTAAAAAATAATATCAAGAAATTTAATCGTGCATTTCTAGAGATCAAGATTTTTTGCGTTGCTTAAACAATTTTATTTAAAAAGTTTAAAAAGTTATCATTGTTAGAATATTCTGAAGATATCGCAATATAAGAAACGATTAGTAGACACTTTTATTGCTATTATTGGCAGGGAATATTTTTATCGATTTCCGTGGACGGAAATCAATCGCGTTCTCTCGAGATTTGCGTTCGATGAAGAAAGACGAAACTTGATAATTGTAGTACTTATCTAGATTCTCCCATGTACACATGTAGCAATATGAACGGGTTACTAGGACGTGCACATTAAGTCTTCCCGAGGAACTACTCGGGAGAATAGTTTAAGTGCCTTTCTAGAGAAAGCTCATCAAGACGCTCGTCAAATAATTAATGCTTGGAAAGAGATGGAGCACTTTAAGATTCACTTTGACACGTCTCCAACGAATATTCACGGCTATTCGCAAAAGAATTTTCGTGATGTTAATTAACTTTTTGGACGCATTAAAGTGTAAAAACATCACCAGCTGTTCTGTCAAACTAATCGTCGTTAAAGAAATATAACATTAAAATTATTAGAAAAATTAATTCAATTAAATAAAAAATTAAATGAAAAGACTTTTTAAAAAATTGTTTTCTTTAAATAATACATTTTTATATACTTTACTAAGGTCGATGAATTTTGTTTCAAATAAATTCAATGTTAAATCTTCAAATGTCCATAATAAAAACGCAACTAAACAGATCGAATTTTTTGAAAGAGACACTACGGTGACAAATGTCTAACCTTATTTGGATATCCGTTGTATTTGAGTAGCTTCTTGCAACACTTGCCGCGGTTTTCGTAGTAAAACATCTGCACCATGTCCGCGCGATCGGTCGCGCCGCTGACGGTGAACGGCGCCCTGGACGATGACGTCGGTTGTTGTTGTTGTTGTTGTTGGGCCGGCGATTGCCGACGCCCTAATGGGACGCACGGGCACCACCCTGAGACCATCACACCGATCGGGCCCGTCGCCGGCCCGATTCGCTCGACCCAACGCTTCGAATCCTTCTTCACTTCCTCGTTTCCTCGAAGATCACTTCGTCCCGCTAAAGACAAGTCTCTTCATTGTGTCCTTCTGTCGTCAACTTTTCGTCTCCTCGATAAAGTAAATTCTGTATTTTGTTTCTGATCTCAAAAAATTCTTATTAACGGAGATGTCATTAGAAATCCGATAATTTTTAACAGTGAAATTATGCGTCGTGTGACATTCTAAAGCTTTTTTTAAAGTGACAAATCTGAAGCGGTAGCACGGATGGTTGTCACATGGCGTGAATTTGGCAACGAATCTTGTATTATTTGTCGGTTTGGCGATGAGCACTAAAGATCTGAAACAATAAAACCAGAATGTGATTACAGATAACTCTGTTAGGTATATATACGTGCAAATGGATTTATTCCTCTTAACTACATGTTTTTATTGCTGTCTCTATAGCATATTTGTCTTAGCTTAGTACAAAAAGTATAACAAACTGCAGACAAACAGAAGAGGAATATTAATCATCAGCCATAAATCCTGGAGATTAAACGAACTTCGTGTTTGCGCTATGTGCACTATATATGCTCTATATATCGTTTTCCATGAGAAAGAAACTAACATTTATGTTGCTTGAAAATTGGGAGTAACTGTCTTTTATTACGAACAAACGAAGTGCATTCATGAAATACAGCGGGGCTTAATTCTGAGGTAGGTCAATTAAATCCGAGCTCTCTCTCTCTCTCTCGAACATCAGGACGAAACTGCGAAACGTGGCGGACATCAAGGAGGGAGCGAATCCGGCTAGAATATCTGCGTGGAGCTGCCGTTTGCTTCACCGCGAATGTCGTTCGTGCTTTTTAGACTTTCAAAGAAATCTGTCCGATTAAATCCGAGTGCATGTCGCTTCGAATTACCGGCCGGATCCATTACCGCGCCAAAAAAGCATGCTCTCTCCGTAAATCAACGGCCGTTAGATTTGCCGTTCGATCTCGTGACTTAAATTAACGATTGCTGCAAAAAGCGCGGCAGGTTGATAAATTGGTGGATAGATGGATAGGCGCCGTAGATGGATGAATTTCCTCCCGCCATAGATTCCCTAAGGACGACCCGAGATAAATAGATATAATTTATTTAGATCTTGAGGCGGGTCCCGTAAGATACGCGCAAAGGAAACTAGAACGAGATGTTTAAGATATTTCTGAAAGGATGGATAACGCAACCATATTAATTAAATGAATTTTAATTACAGTATTTTCAAACAAATATATTTGAAATTGTAATTAACTTATTTTTTTTTCAAAGAAGTAATACCAAGAATAATTACGCGATAAAAATAATATTAAATTATCCGCTTATTAATTGCTTCTAGAATTCTTTTCGTAAGAAATACGTAAGAATTACTTCAATCGTTAACTTAAACTGTAAAGTAATAACATAGAGCTAGTAGGAAAGCAGTTTTTTATTTAAAACGATTTTTGAATACATAATGATGTATGATATGTTGCATGTGATAACGGTATGCAAATCATTCGATTACATCGCGGAGCCATCCGAGAAATTGTCAGTGGAGACGTACGTTTTATTTCCTGACAAAACAAAACGAATGCAATGCAAACTGACTAAAGTAGGCAGTAGAATGAGGAAGGAGGGGATGAAGCCATAAAGATGAGAAAAACAACACAGGAATTTGCAATTCATGAGAAACGTCGTCGTCGTCGTCGTCGGCCGTGCGTTAGTCACAGAATGCGCGACCTAATTTAAGAATGGAAAATTTGCGCCGTGTCTCCCCTCCTCTTGGGTAATAAACGCGTCGCATGCTGTGCAAACATCATTCGACTTACAGAAAATATAGCGAGAAGAATTTCCACCTTCGATTTCCTTCTGTAAGAATCCGTGAATTTTCCCGATATAAAACTAACACTTTGTTTCACCAAGTTTACTTACAATCTTGAATGTTACAGGGATTATAACACTCGGATATATCATTCGGAGCTCGGTTGATCGGGAACTGCTGCTGCAGCTCCGTACTTCTTCTTTTATAGGGTCTCGGAGAGAGCATATGAGTAACAAAAATTTATCGTACGTGTCTAATAGCTAGTTCCTATGACAATCCTTTGTCAACAGAAAATTATCGTAGCTGGTTTTTAGGACGATCCTTTATCAACAAAAAGTTATTGTAGCTGGCTTTTAAGACGTCCCTTTATAAAAAAAAATTTCGAACATGCCTAATAGCTAGTTTCTAAGACGACTTTTTATCGCAAAAAAGATGTCACACAAAGTGCGTGTTTACTGCATAAGATCTAGAAGGGATCAAATAAAAAGCGAAATAATATTTGTCCGTATCCGTTCTCGGGCTCGGTATGTGTTTAATAGTCTACTTTCTAAACTCATCCTAGAGTTTTTATAATTTTAGGGTCTTATATGCGTTCTTAAAAGATGTACGTGGACACTGGTCACACTTCAATAAAATATCGACAGCAGTTATCAAAGCATTATCAAAAAATTTCGTCTTTTTCATTTTAGCGGAATCTTGATTGAAAAATATGTCCTGTTTTCTTAGTATTACGAAGATAGACAAGATATACGGTTTATATTTAAACTCTTGAAATACGTGGAAATGTCTTAGTATTCAAAGACATAAGAATAATAGTTAAAGAAAATATTCATGTGGTCGGCGAAGAAATATCGATGAAGAAAAATATAACGATGTCTCCGAGCCATCCTGTAGAGTGCAGTCGCATTAGTCGGAAAGATTAATTGGACCACGATTTATATGTATTTCCGGTGAAAGTGCGAAGACGCCCCTTTCGCGTTTTCCAAGACAAAGCCGAATGCACTTCGTACAAACTCGCCCGGGCTTTCCGCAGTTTCCTCAAATTTCGAATCTAATTCCTGTCCGACCTCGTAATACGGGTCGCCGAGGTGCCGAGAGGACGCGCGATAAGTTTGCTTTACGGTTGTGCCAGATGACGTCGACTCGAGCCCCGTTTAATAAAGCGCAGGCCGTGAGTAGCCCGAGATCTGCCTCCTGCCGAGACTCTCAGGTCATCCGGTACGCGTCGTAAAGAGGTGTAATCGGTCAAACGTGCGGGATGAGCGAAACGAACGTACTTAAACGTGGAAATGAAAATTTTCCAGTTACGTCAATATCAATTGAGATTAATTACAATGTCGTTTGCTCCTTCATCTTCTTATATCTATTGTATTATGTTTGAGAAAAAGGTAATTGCAAAATCAGAAATAGCTATCGATGTGCCGTTGATATCGATATTCTCAACAGACTCGTTACGACAATATTAACGAGACGAACAAGGGATTAACGATCGGTGGATTTTTCGAATTCAGGATAGAGCGTTGAATCGTTAACCAGTATCGGTCGAGGTGTGGGAAACGCCAGGTGATAAACATTTTACGGCTCCCGGCGGATGAAGCGGAAGCGAGCTTCTATATTCATGGAAATCTGCGGATCTCACGTCATAAGGTTTAAATAAATCTATTAAACGAACGTTTATCGTAAACAGGCGCAACATGCACCCTCGTGAGAGAACTTTTGTAAAATTCAAGCAAGAAGCGCGGGTTTATGAAGAATGAAATTCAATGGATGTATATGAGTGCGTTTCTTGGTAAGTTTTGACTTCGCGTTCCCCTCTCTCGTCCTTTCTTTTTCTCTCTCAGGGCCCATTCGTCCGTTGATGTAACAATTTTTCACCATGACATTCCCGGCTTAGAGCTATCCCTCGAGAGTTTAACCTGCTCTCGTTCCGTTCCTAGCCGAGTGGTCATAGATTACTCACTAAAGCATAGTGTAATCCCGAGTTCTCGTTATTCTGACATAACGCGCTATGCAAAATACGGCGGATCGTACAGCGGAACGTGAGCGATGGGTTATTCTGAGATATTAATATATCTTTACAGCGTTCACATATTTCGGATTGCAAGACAATGATAACTACTGATAATTACTTATTACATATTCGCTATGATTGTTTTCGCGACTGCAAAAATTTAAACGAAGCAATATTTATTACGCCTTAAACTTAATAATTACGTACCTACAAAAATTCTTTTTTAGTGTTTTTCAAGTTTTTCGTCTTTCGGTTCCTATTCTACAGATATGTATCTATTTTGATACGAGCAACTTTTCTGCTTCGGGGGTATTTTCATATTTATTCGAATGTTTAAGGATTTTAATATCGATCGCTGCCTTATAGACAAAGCCCTCTGTTCTATCGTGAACTAGTTCGATTGAATAAGTTCAGAGCAATTCCTTGTCGCTGTCGTTGCCGTCACTGTGAATTTTCCCTGCGATCCGCAACTTTTCGGGGCCGGCTGACTAGTTCGGGCGCGGATTTCTGCACGAACGAGCTAAATCGACTCGACCGGTCTCGCCGGAATTGCTTCGTTCGGAGTCTCGCGGAACCGCTAGTAAAATCAACGGCGACAGCATCGATTTTTCGACGGCAGGTCGGAGAGAGTTTAATTAAATCGCGGCGCGAAACTTGTGGACGAGAGGCGACATCGAAGGAACGTAAAACCCCGTAAAAACGTAGATTAACCTCTTCGGTATCGACACGTGACGCATCGTAGAAATCGATCATTGATGCGTTTCTCGCAAAAAAAGTCCGTAGGATTCATTATTATCGCATAACGAACGTTCTGAGTATTCACAGAGACAACTTGATGGTACTAACTACTGAAAACACAGACATAAATGTAAATGAAATAGTAAAAGAGTTTTTTTTTAATGAGTTAAAAACGAAATTAATTAAAAACCAATAAAAAAATCCTTTATATAAAATATTACTTTAAAATGTTCTCCTTGTACAATGTATGTGCTAGAATTGAAATATATTAAGATATATTACAATAAATATATTTAATATTACAATTTTGAAGATTGAAAAATCCGATAATAGAATTGAAATACCGAAATCGCGGGCATAAACATTGAAAATGACAAAGTATCGCGATTTTTAATAGCTTGACAGCTCAATAAATTGCAGCTAATGAGAGTAAATTCTAGGTTCTCCATATTTAATTCGGGAATTATAGTGATGGTGACACGTCGCGCGAGAAATAAAAGCGCGAAAAAACGGGGCCAGTTATGACATTCGCGAGTCGTATGAGTTTTCGCGGAAAAGTTCGCCGAAATATTTCGCAAGTGTGGCTCGTTGTTACAAGCATGCTTTTTCCGGGCACGTTTATACGATATAGAAAGTGCGCTCGTTAAATCCCGTTGCTTCGGATGGGGACGCGCGTTCCCTTTTGTAAGTTCGACGAGTAGTTTTGTAACAAGCCGCTGCCGCCGCGAGTGCAGTCACGTGCGTGGCAAGTTCGTTTCCGGACTTTATAAAACTCCTATGATAATTATCGCGGCAAATAAACAGCCGCGAGTCGGTACGGCCTAATGGTACGGAGGTTAATGTAAACTCGCGAGGGACGATCGCACATGTGCGACGTGTAACACTTGCGTTTCCGAGCGACGAGCGAGCCGAGCACGTGCGGCTCGGAAAGCGCTCCGAGAACTTCAATAAGCCAGGCCAGCTTCTCCGAACGGAGCAGAAGCGAGAGAATCGGAGAAGCGGAAATAAGTACTTCCGAAATCGGGATTTCAAAAATTGATCAATGCCGACAGCGTTAATTGATTAATGCCGTTAACAGGATTAGCGGTACCAATTTCGTAGCGCGGTACTCGATCAACGATGTTAAGCCATCGGTTTTGGGCTAATTGAGGGCTGGAAGAGAGGGAACAACGTCGATTAATTTGCTGGACGCGCGGAAAGTTCGCGGAAAAATTTCCACTCGTCGATACGCATTTCTGCGGCTTTGCCGCGAGTAATAAAGGCGCTTAACGGAGCCGAACGTATCATATGCACCTGCAACATCCCCGGCCGACAGTTTGATGTATGGGTCCGCGGCGATGCGCGCACGGACGACACGAGCAAAAAGTCTTTCCGCACCGTAATCCCTCTTCGTTCCCCGGGAAATCTCATTACGGAAAAGTTTGAGGCGAAGCTCTCCGCGTCGCGTCGCTTCGCGTCGCGTCGCATCGCGTCGCACGGGTGGATGGAGAATCACCCTCCAACGTACGGGGGATTGTCTACGGGAGTACGTGGAAATAGCGAGCGCGGAAGGAGAGAATGAGAGAGAATATTCTTGTAACCATTGTCGGGTAGATAACTTCCACGATATCTCTTCAACGGGATGCCGTGGTGAATTTAAACTTGTTGCAGCCCTTACAATAACGAGACTCTTTCCTTATTAAATTTGAAATTCCTGAATTGCTAGCATGATTCATTCATAAGTCTTTTTTTTCAGAATAATAACAGACTTTTCTCGTAATGTCAGACTTCGTATACCATGTTTAACTTTTCGCAGTATTTTGAGGCTATTCGAGACATCGGGGCATTTCAACTTTTTTGCAGTTCTAAATAATGATAAAGCTGAAGTTGTTTTCTCTTTGTTGGGAAAGTTAATATGAATCTAAAATATTTAAATTATGTAAAAATGTTGCTTGTTAATGAATACTATTTTGAGGATCTTATTATAAAATGAGTAATTTTAATGAGTGAAAAAAGAATAAATGAAAGTAAGAAAGAAGAAACAAGTTTTTCGTGGAACTATTGATAAAGTAATTTTCAAAGACATCTCTGAAAAATGATTAAAGATTGTGTGTATACACGAATTAAATTAACATGACTTTAATTCGATAAGATAGAAATTCATAAATTCTAAGAAGAGACAGGAATATTTTACTTACTATGTTAAAACAGTTTTTATTTCTAAAATATTCAAAATTATTACTGTTACACTCAATTTGAACAATTCGAAGAAGTTCTTAAATGACTAATTATATTGCACGATACTTTCATCTTTTAACTTTGTAATAAAGTGAAACAATAGAATTGGCCGGAAACGTACCTTCGTTGAGCAAATCCTCCAATTGAATCCAAAATCTCGCGAGCGTCTACTCCGTTCCGTTACTCCGGCTTATATCGAAGCTGTTCCAACTTCGAAGGCAGGAAAACTGGCGCGCACACACCGTACGTGTAACTAGGGCCGCCGGATATTACATCTCGAATTTCCGGCGGTCTTAATCTTCCTCCCACGCGTCCGAAACATCCTGTCTTCCATCTATCTCAGAAAGGATCGCAAATCTATCGAAGAAGTAGGAACGAAAAGAACCATTAGATAACTGGCGCGAGTAGGACAAGGAGAGAGAGTAAGATGAGAAAAGGGAGAACGGCAAAAGGGAACAAAGTGACTCTGCTATTTGATCCGGTAGTATTGGCCGTTCTTTTAGAACAAGTATGAGCGACAGGAGGAAGAAGGGAAGCCGCGCACACTACACCGGGTGGACATGGGTCGCGTGTTTCAGTCGACGTGCGAACGCGGACTAAAGCTCTCGACGGACGGACAGGCGCTCGTCGTCGCGTCGCGTCGGCTCGCGCGACGGCGAGAAGCGGCGGCGCTTCCTCTTCCCTCGTGGTCGTCGCCCGTACGGCGCAGGGCTGACTGAGGGAGGCCGCGGCGCCGAGCGTCGCGACGCGACGCATCATGCCGCGCCACGCCGCGCCGCGCCGCCAGAGCCAACCCCTCGAGCCTGCGTTCGTTCGCGTGTGCTTGAGTCGCGTCGATCTCACACCTCGCTGAAGAATTTTCATCCGCTAAGATACGATAATCGTTTCATTGGGGAAGAATCGATTCACAATTATCCAAAAATCTCTGACCTGGAATACTGCGTTTCAAAATTGCGCTGATACAACAAAAAACGAGTGTTTCAGAAAGATCGTGGAAAAACGCGTTTGATTTTTTAAAAATTAATTACATACAAGTTGTATATATTTTTAAAAATTTGAAAAAGAACTGTGACAGTTTTAAGTGGATATTTATTGTCTGGTGTAGTATTGCAATTTTAATATTAACTTCAAAACTTATGCGTGTACGTGTACAACACCGTATATAAAACTATAGATAACAAATAAGTATGTATTGTAAATACTATTTTTGTTTGGACATGTAAAATAATATAATTATACATTTCGTTTTTTTGTGAGGATGTAATATTCTCACTTTTTATTTTTAAACTTTTAATTAATTAAATTAATTTATTATAATATATTGATATACCAGCTTTTAATAATTGACTATTGTACAGTTATAAATTATAAAGAGATTGTTGATTTCAGCTTGTAATTATTTGCCGCTGATTTTATCAATTTATTGTGTTTTAATTTTATATTCTGTAATATAAGATTTTACGTTTACAATAATCCATATAAAAAAGTAAACTTTTCTAACAATGTGTATGTATATTTAGAAATTTTTTTGCAAGTTTTAATGAATAAATTTACAAATCTTTAAAAAAGTATTAAAGGTGCATACATTTTTTTATGTTAAACTCTAAAAATATGCGCACTTTTCTGTGGATCTCATTCTCTTGAGAATTTGTAATAATGTGTACAAACAAATATCTTTTTGAAATCTCTAGCTCGAAATCTACGCTCCTAATCGTGCGAACAGAAATTAATTAAACACTCAAAAGATTTACTATCGTAATGTGAGAAGGATGGACGAATGCGAGCGTCTAATTTAAAATCCCATTTACCCGCCGTTATTATATCGTCGTATAACTACCACCCGCCGTCGCACAACTACCGTATCATACTTCACGGCAAGAATGACAATTCACGAGATCCTGCAGGATCACGATGCTGCAATTGCCAAGATACCAGCCACAATTCGCGTGGCTCGAAAGGTATATTAATAAGCGGGACAGGAAGCAGCATCTCCTTCTCTACTCTCCTTTCCACTCTTTGTGCTTCTATCTCACTACCGCTTTTTCCCCGTTCCATCCTCTGGTGCACAGCGTGCGTCTCTCGTATACAGTATACGCGCGTGTATACGTGCCTTGGCGGTACATCTCCGCGATCCAGAATATCACCATTCCTCTCGCTTCCTCAATTCTCTCCGACTTCTCTCTTATTTTCTGGAAAGGAAAACGAGCACGAGAGTTGGGCACTCCGTGTCTGCAAGCATCGTCTCCACGAGTCGGTTCTTTGATATCTATCTGTTTGTTCGTATCTTTCACCTTTTTGTTTCTCTTTCTCTTCCTCTCTCTCTCTCTCTCTTTTTCTCTCTCTCTTTTTCTTTCGTAGTCGTCCACCGCTATCGCGTAGTGCTCTCATTTACTTATATCTTATATTTTGTTCCTGGGTGCTCGACGTTAAAACGGACATCTAACTTCGAGTCGCCGAAGACGTCGGAAAACACATCCGGTCATTTTTACGTCCATCACGATCTCGTAACGTCCATTTGAAATATCCAAACGTGTCTGGAAATGACGTCGCTCTATATTTCCTCCCATATAGTGCAAAAATTTCCTTATAAAGAGCAGAACTAAAAAGGAGAAATTTTGACATGGCGGAAAATGATGAGATTTTCTTGTTACCGTTCATAAATCGTATCGAATCGAATGGGAACAGAGGTTTCGAACGAGTAGAATGCGCGGTAAGATGAAAACTTCCTCTTACTTCTTTTCTATCATATTTTTTCTAATAGCGACCATTTTTATTATTACGATATGACCGGTGTGAGACGCGAGCGTTGCCGATTAATCGCAAGAAATCTTGGCCAATGACAATTATTGCCTGCGACATGGACACGTTTCAACCCCTGGCAGATCGTTTTGACCGCTGGGCACGCGGTATCTCTTATGCACAGAAATGCGATACGTGAGCCGCGTCGAGATGCCAGCAGACCTTCGAGTAACCGGAAGAATGAATATTTCAGGAGACGAGTTGCAAGGCGCGAGTATCTCATTTTTTCGCGCAGTCGCGAGACGCAAACTGGGACGATCGAGCCATTTGTTTTAAGAATTGATCGTCCTGTGCCGACCATCGACATCTTCGAAGGGGACTTTGCGACGGGTGATACAGCCCGTGATGGAATACGTGAAACTTCCGCCTCGACGAGAAGTCGGTTCTTTTATGTATATATATATCGACTGAAGAAAATTATATACATCTCTCTCACTCTTTTTTTCCGAAATTAACGTCGAGTCACGGCGCCGAGTCGCGCACGATTTCTAACACGAACAGAGTCATACTTTTCTACGACAAGTCCGTGAATCGGATTAGGCCGAACTCAGGAAAGATTTGAGGGACGATAACGTCGGGGGCTGACAGAGAAGCGGAAGCTAGACCGGATATAGAGGCTCGTGGCGGGCCGTCGAGCACACGCACGCACGCATGTCAACTCGCATATACACAGTACATTACACAGTGTCCCATATTGTGTGCAGTTTCATGACCTTCATCCTCTTTGTCCGCCTTTATTCTCGTTCCCCGTGATACGGATGGGATTGAGAGTCCGGAGCAAGTGTCCAAATTGCATTTCCAACGATACCGCGAGATCGCTATCGTTGTTGTCTAAAAGTTACCGTCGATCTGTACACGTCGCGGTTGAGAAAGTAAACTGAAAAGACTATATCATTGGGATGACATCTCGACGACACAATCTGTTGTTTCGTTCAACTAGCGGCAACTACATCGAACTTTGATACACTTGCCCGGAAAACGAATAGGTTTTATCTAGTTTCGATCTTCTTTAAATTTTATTTTATCAAATTTCTCTTGTTTTTTAAATGATTAATCGGATCTTGACGTGTCTTCGGGTAATATAGCTTTATTTCTCAAGACTAAAATATTCATTAAAAATTAAAATATCGAATCACTTAACGTATTTCTGACTATAAAACTTTGAAAAAAAGAGAAACGCGATAAAATCAAATAAACGTTCATTAAACTTGATCAACGTAACATGTTTATCAATTAACATTAACGTGGCTTTACATATAATGGATGGAAGTACAGCGAATGCGCAGAAGCAAATAGAACACGATGTAATATTGATCGTTAGTTAATGGTGTAAACATTATTTACAATGACTATTACTGCAACTAGGAAAGAGTGACGTATTGCGTCGTAACGAGATTACTAATAATTGATCATTCAATTAATGTTGCAGAATTAATAACGTGATGTAGAAAAGAAATATACATTGCCATGTATTTTGTTGATATTATACTTAACATTTAATATTCTTATCTTAACTAAATATCTTATAACAATTACATGAAGAAAAAATAATTTCATAAAAACCAATCAAATTGCCAATATTTTTTATAAAAATCTATGTTCATATTTGCTTAATTAGCTACTATTAATGTAATTAATATCAATTAAACCTGAATTTATTAACTCTGATCTAATTATAATCTTAATCGCAAAATATACAATATTTAAGAATATTTCTGAATATACAATATTCAGAATTATGAAAAGTTGGACGATTGCACTTTGACGAAAGTGAGCAGTAAATGACGCGATAATTAATTCTCGGGTAATATTTTTTGTTTTTATGCACTTGGCACTGCAAATTTTTGCAGCGTACATACACATATCCTGTTCGTTATTTATTACTTTTGGTATATCCTTCTTCACTTATATACATACTCATCAGACACAGGAGGATTTCATCTTTTTGCAACGTTTTTGGACAAAACTCCTCACTGTCGTGAGATCTTTTTTCCCCCGTTAACGTTATTAGTGCGTTTGAGTTCGCAAAGTACAACGGCCGAGCGAACATGGAGCTGCCTCAACCATTTGAAATTAAATGGCCTAGAGCCATTCAACATCGGCTTTTAAAATATACGCGTAAAAGTTCAGTCCAGTAAAAAAGAGTTTATTTAATTCAAACATATGCACACACACACACCCACACATACTTTTTTCATTATTGTACGAAATTATTATATGCCATTGTTAATTAATAAAAATTGTATTTTTTTTTATTTTCTTTTAAAATTTAATCAGTGAAATAATGATTTTTTTGTCTCATTTCTATTTTATAAACAGTATAAACAAGTTTTTTTTTTAACAGCTCCTCACATGATCAGTTAATTGCAATTGAATTACAGCATCGTTAGAATAACTTTTTTAAAAACTCGTTAGAATTAATTAGATTTTACTGCAGATTTACGTCTACTGGGCATTGATTTTAAGTTAAGTTTATTCTACCAAGTGGAATGTGTCTAATTAAAATATCGTTATTAAAGCGATACTCATATAGCCCAGATGCGCGTTAAAATCAACATAAAATGAGTAAGATTACTGCATTCGCGATCTAAAGGTTCAGACGGCCCAGCGAGCGAGTATATTCCTGTCCCATGTTTCTAACTTTAGAACTCTCGGGGACATCGGACTCGCGTGTGCAGCTACGTTTGCATACGAATGTGTCGCATACCCGCGGCTAACGATGTCGCATACTCGTACTCTTCAATTTCGTTTCGCAAAGGGGAAGATTCGTTAACGTCTCAGTATATATTCGGACGACTGCTGGTTTATCCAGTGAGAGAGAGAGAGAGAGAGAGAAAGCATTACCCTCTAAAAATAAAGTCCAAAAGAGATTTTCTGAAATTTGTACACAAATTATGCTACTTGATAAAATAAAAATGTTTCATAAAAACTTATCCTTTATTTATATTAAAATATTAAAATATTAAAATAAATTTATATTAAATGTATATTACATAAACTTATTAAGATAATAAAAATTATTCTCTAGAAGGCATAAAATTCGAAAAGATTACATTTTTTGCCAAAAAATTAAATTATATAAACTTATATTTATAAAGAATAGTATCAATTTTGTATCAACTTTTTATTCATTGTTGTATGACCAATGAACTTTCGTAATTTTTGGGCTCATCTATTTAGAAGTTGTTTCGCAAAGAAGCGAAGAGAAATCATTCTGACAAAAGTACAATCGATAAAAAGACAAAGGTGGGATACATAAACGCGGCAATTCCCAGCGTGAAAGTAAGTACAACGCGTGACTGTGCGAAAACAAGAATCAAAACGATTCTTGCAGCATACGTTGCGTCACGTCTTGAATGTATAATGCGCGATGCCACTTGCGTCAAATGGATGCACGGTTGCAATGTTTCCAGTAGGAAAAAAAACGATGCGTATCAACGTTACATGGGCTTTCCCACATACCGGTTAAACGTCAGTCGCTCGCTGCACCGTGGAACCGGAAAAGTATTAATCTTCTAGCGGTCGTGCAACATAGAAAAGCATCGGTCGACATCAACTGAAAGTATTGATCAATTTGCGGTTCTTATTAAAATTAAAAAGATTGTTTTTATGTTTAATGTTATTCGAAAACATGGTATATATTAAAAAGAAAAATAGGGAATTATATATCATATTATATATATGATTATATTATTATCAATTATATTCTCTATGAAATGTATAATGTATTCTTTTATTTAAGAAATTCAGAAAATTTTATTTATTTTATTTGAAAATTAACAATTTTAATTACAAGAATTCAGAAAGTAGACTATATTTTCTCGAAGATGTCACAATCAGTGTACTTTATACACCAGACGACCGCTCGTAAAGCGCGAAATGGCACGATCGCCGGAAGGTTAATTGCAACGAGTAGCGCGCCTCAAAGCGATGTTTTGCAACGCTCGTGAAGCCTCTCTCGACGGAGATCAGCGTTGCTCCTTTTGATTTATGAAAGAGATTTCGTGCACTTTAACTGATGCGCTCGAATTTGTCGATCGGCATTGCCGTTCTCTCAATCTCTTCGCCTTCTCGTTTTTCTCTCCAGTTAATTTATTCTCAAACGGAATCGACGAACAAATTCTCAATCTCCCCTTTTCTTTAGCTCGGACCTTGATTAAAAAAAAAACGTACTATTGTTGCAAAGTTTCGATGACTTGTTACACAAGCGATTCGCAAACGTAAAGCGTCAAACTTTTTATTGACGCGTACAACCTTGCAGAAGCATCTGCAAGGATTTAAGTTCCGTCAGTTTCCTTGCTCTCCTTTGGCGATCTCATACAATCAATTTACGAGTCTCACACTTTCCGGATGACTACGGCTCGATTGAAGCATTGAACCTGTTAAGCAATAAAGAACCATATAACATAAAATAGCCTCAAATATTTCGCGATACAGATTGAATCGAGCTCCGCAATTAGTCTGAAATTTCAATAGCACATAAAAAGATCACATTATCAAATATATTTAACTTCAAAGATATTAGCGTATTCTATTTCTGTATATTTTAATTTTTTAAACCTATTCATTATCGCCATTCATTTTTAAATTCTTATTATTTGTATATAATATATTCACAATTTTCATATCTCATTTCATTTTCTCTATCTCTTTTAAAGAGAATTAGAAAATGGAACTAATTATTTTTTATCGATTATATTGATTATATAATTAATGAAAAAATAACAATTTTTTATCTTAAAAAGTATGAAGTTTCCGTCGTATGATAAATTGCGGTTGGCTCGGCTGTCTGTACATACACTCCGCACATTGATCAATTTAATTAAAGTTTCCATTAATGTTCGCCTTATGGATTAGTCGGATCGAAGGAGGGGGGGGAGGGCGCGATGTCATCTTAATCACCCCAATCGAACTTTGGCAACCCGCGTAGCGAAAGTTGTCGTGCGTGATCGATGGGAACTCGATGCAAGGAACATGTAGCTTTCACGATACTTCTCACGGTACACAGACTCCAACGTTCTGCGTGTTCAAAGTCGCACAGCGCATGCTGCTCTTTCAACTCGCACGAAATATCTTCCGGAATAAAAGTACACGGTTCTCGCGCACACCCGACTTTCATGTCCGATCATCCGCGTCTCAAGACATCCGATATTTTTCTCGACGCTCGCATCGAAATCGCTAACACGTCGTACCGACACGATTTGCCCATTTGCAGTCTTTCAGGAAAAACTATGATATTAAAATGACAACGAACGCGATAATAACAGGATGATTATTAACAATAATTTATAACTGTTAGCAATTCTGAGGAGAAATTAACTTAATTCTCTCTAATAGTAAAATAACAAAATTAATTGTGGATTAATGTAACAAGTATACATGTCGTTTGTATGTTAAAATTAAATTTATTGAACAGCTCTGTA